>OY755093.1:14597018-14792018 GCA_963576655.1 Gastrophysa polygoni
TTCAGTGGGGTACTTGCATAAAGTGAAGGTATATTATACAGAGTGGCCCTATGAGAACGAAACAAGGTATGCATTTTACTGAGAAATCAAGGAACTGACATGAAAATAAATGATTCTTTATGGAATGTTGGATAGGACAGGATTTGAAGAAAAAATACATAAGGCACTTCTAAGATGAACATCGTTCTAACTACAAAATGATGTGAAATAGTGATGAAAGGGAAAAAAAGCATTACTTTCCATCACTGGCCGATTATTTTCATAAACGTGTTTTCTCGAGAACTACTGCATTGAATTTCGAAAACAAGGAAGCGTTGGTAAGAGATTTCGATTGCCTTCAAAATGATGTATCACTTGACCCCTCATCCCGTTTGAGATTCAAGGGTTGGAGCTCACCCCTCCGAGGAATTAGAAGTGGAAAAGTTGAAACATGCGCAAAATATTTTCCCTTCGAAATAAAAATCTACCGGTCTGAGAACGATAACTATGTCAAATCGGCTTCGTTCCGTTTTCATTGGGCCACCCAGTATATTTATTATTTAGTCACATTCATGGAAGGAACATTTGGTACGACACTACAATCAAAAAGCTTTCAGAGATTCAACAAAAAAATTCTCTTTATTTAGCTATCTTTTTTTCAAACATTCATTCAACTTGTTATTTAGGGAAATCTGACTAAGCTCTTCTCAAGTTCATATTGAGAGTTCTTTCCTTTGCTAAATATTTTTTAGTTGATCATAAGAATTTTCAGATCCATGATCTCGAAGGGTTCCATTAGAGACTTATTTGAACAAAATTGTATGTGTGACCGCTTGGCGCTTTTATATGAAATTAATTCATTCGGAATGAAACTGTTTACCGTTGCAATCGAAAGACTGATGCGTGGGTCAATTTTATTTCCTCGTCGTTTAGGTTAGGTTTATTGTCTGAAAATGATGTTTACTGTTCTTTGTGAATGTCTGAATCGACATAATATAACGACTTACAGCATTCACGCCCACAAGTGAAGATTATAAAGATATTTTGTCTTGATGTTTCTGCTGCATTAACCGCCATTTATAGAGAATCTTCTAGTATAATAGAGCTTCGACACGCTGATTATTCTTGTTGATGATGTTCGATGCCCAAAACAGGCATGGTTCTTACTTGAAACGCCGAATTCAACTGTAAAATCTAAATAAGTACCTTCAGGTACTTCCACTTGCATTATACCTATTTTACAAAGGTCTGTTTGATGAGATTTTTTTGGCTCGTCTCATTGACTTGCAAAATACGCTACTTTGCCCACATTTGACCGACTCTGCTTATTTCATCAATGAGGGTACTTTCCTAATATATCAACCATAATTTATTGTCTTTCACGAAATGTTTCGAAAGCTAATAACAATGTGAAAGCAACAAAACGTTGCTTACTATTCGTTCTCTACTTGGATTATTTCGAATGAATCCAGGAAGTATTTCGGAAATGATATCCCATTGTTAGGGATGTATTAGTGACTGACCAGACTGATTAATGTCTTCCTCAAACAATCCGAATAAATGGTGGAAGGATCAAGTCTAGACCCAGACCGAGAGCTATCAAAGTGTAATGCATCCTCTTTATGTCAAGGTGATCTTTGTGGTGTCTTTCAAGCCGCTTCTTTTCATTCTACGCACATACACACACGACTGGTTTAGAGTTAAGGGTCTCTTCTTCGACTCTTTTTTAAAATGAAAGAGATAGTTTTGTCATCGGATGTTTTTATTGGTGAAATGTGTCTCGACATAGCTGCTGTAAATGAATCAGAAGATGAATCAACTATTCACGAGTGTCTTGTTATATGTACATCCTCAACAGTTGATTTAATTTACTGACGAGTGGAATAAAAATGACAGTTCGATTGATTAATACATTTACGGCTTATAATTCATTAGTGTAGTATTATGTCATTTCAACGCATGAAACATTTGAATAAATAATTTATAATATACTACTTTCAACCCCAGTGGTTCCACTAATATTTGATTAATATCAATTATCGTCATATAGCTACATTTTTCGAATTGTGATAAAATTTGTATAGTGCTTTGGGAATTCTTCTTCAGTACCAAATGTTTTTATACGATGTTGTGACTAAGCTTCAAAATGACAAAAACAGATGTAAAATCTGTATCTGAGAGGTATATCAAGTTTCAGTAATATTTTGATGGTTCTGAAATAACAGGAACTCGATGATCTATCGTATATACCGAGAAGAAAATAAAAATGCATTTCATGTATGAAGAAAGTGCACCACGCCATACATATTTTGTGAGTATGTAATGAATAAATGATGAGTCTTTGTGTATTGGAATTCCGACTTTTCGAGACCATCTGCCTATACATATGAAATTCATGTACAGCTTGCGCCATTTCAATGAAATGTCGCCATGTGGGTAATACACTATAAATCTCGCTTAATTTACTTAATTGCACTCTCATTAATCCACTTTGAATTGAATATTATGAAAATTCTAGTTCAAATCATTAAGTGAAAATCTATTTCCTCAGTAAAAGTTTAATGTATAACTGGACCAGACAGTTCCAAATGCCTTTTCGATCAGCCCCAACAACTATCAATCAACATTCTTTTCATCACGATTTCCTCATAACTCAAAACTCCTAAAAGCTATTAGGACCATATTGAGAACATCTTCGGCCTTTAGCTGTATGAGAGATTCAACTAAAAGTATATCATTAGTCCCGCCCAGATTATCCTAATTTACTCAGGCCCGGATCATATTTCTGATAAACGATTCTGCTTTGCATAAGTTGTGCATTCTCTTGGGGAAACACAGACGAAATATTTTTAATTTGTTCCTCGATGTTATCTCTCCGTACTCCGACCACGTTAATGAATTCCTCATGCTCACATCTCGATCTAACCGAATTCGCTCACGTTTCAGTAATTTCTCAATGGACAATATTAACAGTGCATTTATTACTTTTACTGTAAACATCGTCATCAGTCTAGTTAGCATTGAGCGGAAGAGTTACATCATCGAATCATATTGTGCGCATCAAGTCGGACGTTAATTATGCTCATCAATAAATCTCGCTGTCAAGGTCGAGATTCAGATATACTTGAAGAGCGTAGGACTAGAACTGGTCGTTCGACTTCGGTGAACAGATTTTCTTGCTAACCACTTTTGCTTTCAAACACTCATATGATGTCCATGCAATCGAATTTTTGAATCTTCATATGAGGTTCAAGATATCGAGGAGTGATTCAACGTATATTCGTATGTATCTGAGAGTATTTCGATGATATATAATGCGACACGCGATAGATGGACAAAAAAATCGAGGCGATGTAATAAAAGTTTCACTTTGAAGAGATGAATACAAAAAGATTATATTCAAATAACTGATGATTTTATCGAAGCTTGATGACAAACAACAATTGACAATTATTAAATCGTTGATATAATATCGACTAGTGAGTTACAGGTCGTATAACTCAAAATCGGGGAATGATGTCGGAGGGAATAAGATTTTATAATATCAAACATAGAGGAAGTAAACAGCTTTTTTATGTACCAAAAGATGATGGTCTACTTCAAACCCACACTGAACCTCAGAGTCGCCCATAAAATCCCGATATATCTTCTTCCTGACGAGGCCGAAACTGAGAGATTCAAAGATAAATACACACATGAAGTGCGAGGAGTGGCCGAACACATTCTATTTTCTCTTTGCGCTCGGAATTCTTCTAGGAACACCGATTGAGTACAGCTGGAATAGCGTTCGATGATTGTTTGAACTTGCGGAGGAATTGTTCTTTGAGGTGTGGGTGTTAACCTCACTTTACCCATCATCGATGGCTTGTGGTAGCTTTAAGTGCAGGTTATGCAGCGCATTTGAACTTTGAGAAGTGATTGTCAACTTTCCGTTCTCGAAGATTATCAATTGAAAGAAAGGAAACGATGTTGTGGGGGAACTTTGAAACAAGAAGGTGACCCCTTTGTCTCATTGAGTTTGATCAACATAATTGCTTGCAGTTCGTTTAAGCAGTGCAGTGTTTTGCTATCTATGGGTCCAACATCGAAATTTGTCTTCATATTGATATAAATGTTGATGTTTGTTTTTACACAATTTGTGATATTCGTCTTTACTTTACTTCTTTATTTATACTCAATAATTTAGTTCGTTGGGAAGAATCTCAATTGATTCTAAAAACCATTACAAGTTCAATATAAAGAAGCGTGATTTCTATAGGTATACACAAGCAGATGTCAGTACATGATCCTACCGACTGCGCCATATTTTTGAGAATCACTTTGAATGAAGTTTGGGACTGATGCCAGTATTTATATAATGAATAATATTTTCTTGTACAAATCAAATATTTCCAGTCATACCATATACGAAAATATTCCGAGTCGATGTCACAATTTTGTGTATTTCTTCACAGTACCCTTCGGATTTCTACGTTCGTGAGTGTTCAAGGACATGTAATAAATTCGTCTCTGGCCAAAGACAATCAGTTTCAATCTGTTAATGGTAGGAAAATTGCTCAGACTCGCGAAATGATGTAAGGAAGTTATAGATTAGGTAGTAATTTTCAACATCACTCGAGTACCTACATCATTATCGAATTTTCTGTTCCCACGATAGTGCATTAATGTATAATGATTCATGTGATGTTCATTGTTGCATCTAACTTAATTTTTCCTCTTGGGAATGTACATGGGGTTTGATTTTCGAAAAATAAAAATGTAACGAATATAGAACAAACTAGGTGATCTATCACGACTAGGTTTGAGTAACATCCAGCAAAATTTGAATATCCAGCAAATATTTACCCTGATATTCCTTCAGTAATTCAATGCTGAAATTATTTATACATTCTTATCATTACGTCGATTACGTATAACAAATTGAATCGAGAGAGTACAGTCATTTTCCGACAGCCTGTGGCCGAGATAATAACAGTTTTCACGACATCTCTATCAGATCGAAATGCCCTTTCGGACCACCCGAAGCTACGAAAAGCCGTTACTCGCCAAGGTTTTTTCCGATTTTCCATTGAATATTCAGGGATTGCGTTACAGGTGGACTCGCAACGGGTACTTTGGACAGAAAACTGACTCCAGTGGCTACTAGATCCATTTTAATTCAATATATTATTGATTGGTAAATGAATATCGTTCCGTGTTTTTTTCTTTTCAACTTGATAAATGCACTGAACCCTTTCAAATGACGAGTAACCGCGTTGCATACCATACTTTTTCTACGATTTCGAATTGAAATAGCAAAAAAGGAATTGAAAACTTTTACAATCAATGTGAATGAAATGTCAATCGAAGAAACTTTGTTGTTTATAATAGGGATACATCAACAAATACAAAAAAACTACTGAAGTGCGAATAATTATGGAAAGTTTGCCAATGTTCTACGTGTATAGGGAAATTTAGAAGAGGAACAGTTTGACATTTGTCATCGAAACCTACTATTTTCAGAGTCGTAAATAAAGGTGAAACTAGGTTGATCAATTGCTGTTTCTGTGTACGGAGTGGTCCGTCATTGAATTTGATAACGAAGAGTATATAGAGAAGAATCAGCTAGCTATGGAATCTGAAATTTTCAAAACGTTCAATAATAAATAATTGTAAATGAATCTTTCCAAATCAGAGTATTATGATTCCAATTAGTGATCGAGTTGTACTCCATTGTGTATAAACTATGGCCACCTTGTATGGGAGTCCGATATAAGTTCAGTATGTCGAGTATTGTGCGGAAACGCAATCCAAGTTTCCTTAAACGGCATCCGCACTGTACCATCGAGAATAATTCATGGTTGGAGTATTTGTGTCCAATAATTGGAAGGACTTTTGCGAAAAAGAGAATCCAGATCGAACGACGAATCCAACAGGATACGAAGAAGTAGAAAGGAAAATCTCGGAACTATCAGAAATATAAAGACTCGGCAGAGTCATTGGAATGCAGTACCTGTTCGAAAAGGAAAAAATTGTTAATTACATGTTAATTGCGTTTGCATTCATTGAATACAACATGAGCATTATCCAACAGCTGAGATAGTGGGATACGCTACATAAACTACAGAAACAAAATGTGTTGCGAAAATAATTGTATCAATCACGCAGAGAAGGAATTAATCATTAAAAAAAGGAAGAAGAACATCGAATTAATTTAGCAGGAAATAATCCTAATACAAAAACAATCACAATATTTACAAATGAAGATAAACAGTGTCTACAAAAGTGAGTACTTAAAACATTGAAATAATAATTATAATTAAATTAACTTGACATTGAGATCAATATTCGTCTAGGTGAATCACAATCAATAGCAATTAGATATACGTTAATTTAATATGATTATCAAGTTGAATTTTGAATTATCGAAACAGTTTTTGTCTATAGGTTGATCGAGAAGGTAATTTTCACAGGTTGACAGAAAAATAGAAAAAGGTATTGGGACTATTAGATTTTTTCTTGAAGTTCGGAGGTCGCAAACTTCAAGAAAGACTTAACTAATACAGAGGGAGTAATATACAACACTTTTCCCTTCTACTTATGAACACTCTTCATCATTTTCACTAGTCTTGAACGCAGTAAACACACCTCAGGTAATTCATTTCTATATATTCTTCCTATACATATCATGCGTGATTTTGAATTTTCAGTGCCCCGAAGGTTTTCTGATTTTCCATCATCTGCATCGATAAATCTACATGAGTTGTCTGACGTATCGCGATAAAATCTACTCTGCAATTGGAAGTGGTATCGCTTGCAGGCGCGAACTCTAATTTACAAGTCATATTTCGCTGATTTCCCTAGGATTTACTACTCAGCAGGAGTTATTAGAACGTAATGCGAAGAAAATTATTACCTATCCTGCCGTTGTCTATTCTCTTATTTACACTTCTAATGAGTACTTCTCATAAGAAGAAATGGAATAGAAGTCATAATGAAATATTCAAGACAGCGTGATACTGTCAGTTATTGAGTAATGACCTTACGGAAGGTCATCGCAGTGCAAAGAGAAATGAAAACTTTGCGAACGCCGCAGGATCTGAATTTAGTAGCACGCGAATTAGGATTTCGCGGCCATGAATTATCTCCCCATAGATGCCGCTGAGAGCCATTAATTTACGGTTTATGCTGAAGATGCGATCAGTTCTGCTCGATTCTATGTTATTTACTCGATTCTCCTCGGTCTCCCTATCTTTTAGATCGCAGGATTCTCATGCATTCGCAATATGTAGAAACTTCCCTAACCTAACCTAAAATCTGCATATGCTATCTGCATTCCTCCTACATTGTTGTGGTTGCGGCTTGTTGCCGCCCTTCGCGGTTTTCCGTGTCGCAACTCCAAACACTGCCTAATTTCGATCGGCGATACGTTGAGCGTAAGTTTTTCGCGGAAATTAGGAAGACGTTGCAACTGCGCTACACAGATCGGGTTAACCTGTTACCATCTGGAAGGCGATGAGCATTTCCGATTTCCGGATATCGCAGCCTACTAGCACAAAAAGGAAATGATTTCTTTCTTGTGCCGATTGAATAATTGTGTGAGACGCTCTTCATGGTTGTGTGAATATCACTGGATTTTGGTTCATATTTTGCAGGTACGTTGTTTTTCATTATTATTAACTATGCAGGTAACACTAGTGAACACTTTGATGTATGATTTTGGGGGGGGTACAGGTGTGAATACTATGTTATTGATGTTTTTATTTTTCTTCGATTTGCAGGTACACATTCGCCATTTTGGGACGCCGTTTGTGAAGATTCCAGAAAGGGCTAGAGAATTGGTATTAGGTGGAAATCGACATGTATGAATAGGGTAGCTGTTGAATTCGATACAATGATTGACGTCCTATCAGCCAAAGATCCTGAGAAGGGCTAAATGAAATTTATCAGGTCAGATTTGCTATTTTACATACATATATACAGCTATTAGCTATACACAAATTTGCACTGGATCCAATGATAATGCTACAATAATTTAGCTCACATTATAAATAAACTATCCATATACTTGGGTAGATATCATAATTTTTAGAAGGAATACAAGTCCTGAGAGGAACCGTAACAGAAGGCCCTCGCTGATGTAGGGTGGAGTTTAGTTTATACTGAAAATCATTTAATAAGATTGAAATTTATTGCATTCAAATTTGTGCATCGTAAAGCTGACTATGCAGGTAACATTATTATATGTACAAGGTGGGGCATCCTTTTGCTTCATATTTCTGAGTGTTTCATTTCTTAGTGCTCTTTTGTAAAATAAAATTACCGTTCTAATAGAATGGATTTACTTTATTTCCTATTCATTGGTCCATATATAGCTATTATAAGACATTCTATAGATAACTTCTGAGTGAGTTATGATTGTGAGGCAAGTAATGGGCCTTTTTGTGAGATTTTCAATGAAGTCAGTTTCTAATCAAAAACAATTGGATAAGTGATTTTAGATTCTTTTTGTCTTGGTTGTGATACAATAAAATGAGTAATATGTTCAGTAAATCTGCTTTCATGTGTATTTCTAGAAAGTTGCTTCCATGTGAACTGAAAAAACATTGAATTTAATAATGAAATTATTGAATTTCTACAGATATCATATTTTTTTGGTTTGATCATTGATCAGAATTTATTATGGATGAAACATATTGACTCGAAAATGTCGCCAATATTTGCAGTACTCTACAGAATTGAACATTAAATACACCTATATACCTATAAACCAGATTTTCTTCAACCAAAAAGAAACCCATATAAACCAAAAGAAATAGCTCCATCTATTTTCCAATATTTTGTTGTTCCCTGTTATAAACATGTGTATCTTGTTTTTTTGGGATTATTGAAGATTCTGAAAATAGTGGTTACTAGTTAGAAATTTTCAAGTGATATATTTTGTAAGTGCTCAATTTGATAGGCATATAATTACCTAATAATAATGATGAAGATGATAATCACATGATTTTTCATTGGAAAATATTTATCCAGGATTTTTATTTATATAATACAGGGTTCTGAAGTTGCAAATTTTCATGTGATATTTTGTGAGTGCTCAATTTTTTTTTTATCCGTGGACAACAATTTGATAGGCAGTACTATCAAATATACAAGGGCATATATAAAGCTTAATATTTTTAGGGATATTCAGAAGGAGAGGAGAAATACTAATTGATATTATATAGAGTTACGAATTACGGTCTTTATAAAAGTGTTCGGTGATTGTGATACAAATCCAGAAGTCAAAAATTCCTGGGTGATGGTGATGAGAAAATGCTCCTTTCAAAATTCACGATTCCCTACAGGGTCTGACTGGCCCGTCCGAAAATAATCAACACCCGCCATTCGAACGTGTAATCTTCGACAAATCTGGACTCATTCACTGTTAGAAGTTATCGAGTTGACTAGAATAGTAGAGGAGCCGGCTAGATGGAGATCTTAATCTCTTCCCATGGCATTCCTACACGCTGTATATATATATATATATACGTGCACCTTGGGCCGTTTCACGGACCGGCCAGCAAAAGGTACCTAGATATTAATAATTGTTGTTGCAGGTGAGGTATTCGACTCTGTCGGTAATGATGATGTGACAGGTTAATCGGTCGGCCGGCCGGACTGACTGGAAAATTATCGTGATGAGCGTATTTTCATATGATTACATAAGATTATTTTTTCACGATTTCACGAAGTTTTTTTTACGTCGAAATGTGACGACGTTTGATTCAACCAATTCAAACAGTTCGTGTGTTTGTAACGAATACGGGTGGCCCTATTTCATGATTATAAAGATAGAAATGATGTGAATACTTCGAATTCAAGAGACAAAGCCTCCACCTCATCAACACATTTTTTTTCAACGATCTTTCTCCTGCAGATCATTCAAATTAGTTTTCATGGAAATTGACAATTTAAAAAAATCTGTTCTGTATATGAATTATGCTTGTGTACATATTTTTATGAATTTTTACTTTCCTCCTTTATGAAAAATAGAAATAGAAATTATAATAATTATTTCAATATATTTGCAGTGAGGAATGATTTAAGAGCTGCTTCAAAATGTCACTGCGCTTGGAATTCAACCTTCATACTGAATACCTGAAATAGGAACTCTCTGTTTGAAAAAAAAAAAAAAATGGAAGAAAAATATATTTGATAAATATCAAAGTTTCTACTTATCATATTGTTGTGATAGAATCTGCTCCCGTTTTCAGCACAAGGAAATGAAATTTTTCCCTGGTAGTCTTTGACACTAAACAGTGATAAGTTATCAGACAGGCAGAATTTTTGGGTACCGTGTGTTTCTTTATTAATGACTCATCTGAATACTCGATACTATTGATACTCTCTCTTATTTACAAACGTCAAAGTCACTTGTCATTTGTCACAAGCATTTGAAAAGTGCTTTTGTGCCACCTGTTGCTTTCACTAGTGAACAAAATAAATGCTCCATCTGAAAATGACGAATAAACCCACAAAATCGTGTTTTAAACGTGTTAAATAATCCTCAGTAAACATGTCTAGAACATTTTGTCATAATTATAATATACAAGATCTTCATCGTTATCAACAAGAACAAATATAATAACTAGATTGAAATACTAGCGATAAATTATCATTGCTACGAGCTGTTGTTCCGTCCGAATCCGAATGTATGGCCATTCATTTCGTCATATCCCCCAACTGGAACATTATATTCACTTGCCGCAATTTCGTAATGATAGGTTCGTCATGATTTCGTGTACAACTAACGACCGTGACGAATCCAATAGGGCTTCTAGGAAACGAATGTCAAACACGCAAGAGTAATTCTTCTATTTCGATGCGGGGACTATATCTGTTCGTATAGACGACGTTTGTATTGATATCTGGTCACCCCTACACTGTCAGGCTCGAGAACTGTCGAACATCTCTATACCAAGCATCGTTCATCAATAGAACGGCGAAGTTGTGGAATTCTTTGCCTAGTGAAGTCTTTCCTGATGATTACAACCTCCAAACATTCAAGAAAAATTCCAACACCTTCCTTCTCTCCCAAAATTCCACCGCTGGCTAACACGATGTTCCTCGAACATCATAGGTTTCCATTTCGTGTTGTCCACAGATAAAAAAAAAAATCTAAAAATCGACAGATTCGATGACAGTTGCCTATTGAGAAGAAAAGTTGAACGAGATTCGCGATATATTATGGGACAAGTTCCTTTACAGCTGTCTTATCGCCTTTCTCGTATTACCTTGCTTTCCAGTCTGACCTTTCCGTTTATGGACCGCAGGGATCAAAGGATGCGAAGCCCAGTGGAATCGAAGAGCTTTTCTCGAAAGTGATTGCATTATGGATAATATTATACATATTGGTAGGAACACTTCGTCCACTGGTGTTGAGCCAAATCGGATGGTTTTATTGGCGCTCACGAATCCTGTCCACTCTACTTCCCCATCGCCATTAAGCATTCTCGCATAATTTTCCGTATAGCCTAGTTGTTGCGGACAATGCAGACACAAATCAAATCGCGATCGCGACGAAACGGGAATTAATTCATCGCCCATATTTCTCCATTCAATGTTAATTTGATGCGATCGTCGGATAGACTAATGTTTATTGTCGTCCGCACTCCAATGGCTCCCATATATCTATCCCTCTTGCCCGTTATCATTGTAGTATGTTAATAAGCCGTGCGATCCATTTACTGGAATCGATGATTATCAGGAAATATGTTGGAATTTCGAATTATTTATTAAATAATCACATTGTAGCATCATTTATTTTCTCAACATTTCCTCATTGTATTCAACTGTTTATATCTTCATAATTTTAAAAACTAACGATTTTAACAACTCGGCGTTTTGTTATTGTGCATTTGTATACCTCCCTCAGCTTTGCAACAGTGTGTGTAAAGGAGTGCCCCTGACTCACCCTCCTTCTAGGGAAAAAAATAAAAGGTAATCAAGCCATATTCATAGGGGAAGAAGTTATTAAACACCGGTAGTGTGGTTCTATTTTTTTAACGATCGACATCTGTTTTTTTTTCCTTCCATTTATCTAATTGCTTTCATTTTTCAAACAGTTTCTATGCCAGCGATAGACAGCTGTTATATCCATAACGTAATTGTTTGTTGTAAACAAACAGGGAAAGTTTAAGTGATTGCGTTCAACTTATTCCTTGACTGGAGCAGTATTTCTCGACGTTGCAATTCTTCATTATTTGGTTGGAAAGCTCTGGGACACTCTGTATATCGGTACAAATTCAGTTGGAATGTCGATTGCATTTGCCAGTCATCAACAGCGGTTGTGTAACATGAGCATAACGAAACATCCGAACTTTCTTCATTGATAATAATTTGTGGAACAAAGCGTGTTCTGTTCGTTTAATTAATCTCTTCGATTGATATCAAATGCTTCTCGATAACATTGTTTTATTTATATCCTAATTTGGACTGTTTGTTTTTCAGGTATGCCTTAATCTCATTGATGATGCTGACGAAAAAAGATTCCTTCATTAACTACTACTATACACACAGTAAGACAACTTTAATTTATTTTTGTTCATCGTCAATTCAGAATCGATATCCATAGCAACTACTTACATATTGTTGCATACAAAGTTCGCGTTCAAATTCCTAATCAATAAATATTAACCCGTCAAACTCTCTTTCCAATAACTATGCAACCAGTTATCGATGTGTCAACCCAATATTTTGAAATATTCATAGAATTACTGCTGATTATATGGCTTTATAGGACGATCTGATCGTTTCTCCTTGGGAAAAAATAATTACTTTCTGTTATCTCGACTGGAATGGTCATTGTGGAAGATGGAATGGACCAAAAAAAATGCTACTCAGTTTTAATCGGCAGCAGAAAGACAATAATAAAAGCTTTTAGTAGATGAGCTCTCCCGACTTCAATTGATACATTTACTTAACGACCGGATTCGGTTGAATTTCGATGGCATGACGATTAGGTGATGCTTTTATTTACAAAATGCATTTGGGATGATAGGAAATATTTTGTTCATCTGACAAATATTCAATTATAATCGTCCAAGTGTCTTTAATTATTGCTGGAAGTTTTCGTGAAAACGTAATGAAGAAATAAAAAAGAGTTTTACATAAAATACAAATACAGGGTTGGGATAAAGTATGGAACCAAGTAAATATCTTTTGCTCGAATTCAAAACACTCGAAGTCTGATTAAAGTACTATATTCCTCGTTTTCACATTTTTTTTCACTGATCTCAGTATGCATGAATTCAAAATAACAAGCTCTTTCAAAATCTGGGAAAATATATAAGGTGTCCCATTCAAATTAAAGAAGTTGGTGGCATTTCCGCTTAAACCGAAAGTATATTATCAACAAGAAAAACGTACATCAGATGCATTTTGTTCCATTGCACTTACCTGCGAATTTTCGTGAATATCGTTCTTTTCGTTTAAAAGATATTCACTTGGTTCCATACTTTATCCCAACCCGCATATTAGCAACGAATACACAAGCTGAAACATTTCGAAAATGATTTCACTATCTGAGAAAATTGTGATCATGTCTTCAAGATTCTCGAGTCGCTGAGAATTTTTCCACTTCAAACTGTCCGATTCAAGAAATTCTAGGATTCAATTTCGAGTCGACAAATATAATTGATGAACTGTGCGCTCTGAGAGATATTAATTAATGTATTGCGTCGTGCTCTAGGAATCACTGTTACGGTTTCCATCATAGAAATATGGCTGTAATTACTGGCGAATATAAGTCTTTAGCTTCCCGCAGTGTTCAACAGCGCGATAGGAAACTTATTCCAAGGGAAACTGAACACTATATCAAACTGACTTTCCAACAAAAAATATTTGGATAGCATCGTTTTCTCAGTAATCTTCAGTAATGTTTTTCCTTCTGTTCGGATGGTATTGGAAAAATTGGGTCATGGGAATTACGTTTTCGGGTTTTCACAATACGTCACCGCATATTTGCATGATAAATTCTCGCATGCATCTGGTTTCATGTGATGAATAACATGGACAAACAGGAAGGCCATTTTGAGGCAAAGGTTTCCATAACCTGAAAAATATATTTCAACGTTGAGAATTCGTGCTCGAGTTCGATTCCTCTACTTTGTATGTATCTGCTTACATACGTGTAAACAAATGATTGTACTTGAAGTGCTCTCGAACCGATTTACATTTTATTTAGCCTAGAGTCAACTATTTTTAGTAGTGAACCTTTCTCTTCTGATCCAAGGGCTTGCTATTGAGTAAATAAATCGTTCAGCCATAATTAGAGTACACCGTTATGAGTGTTACATCGTATACAATGTGTGTGTGTGTGTGTGTATACTGAAATAGAATCGTAGAAAGGAATGTTCAATGCAAACTCATGGATAACAGAAAAAAAAACATTTACATAATGTTGATTAAAAAAATCTTGTACTCTTTATTTTACGTCCTGTTGCCTTTTCCTACGTAATCGCAATTTTCTTATGCATAGCCATTCCGACATTTCGGGGGAAACGTGGGTTACTACGAGATTGGATGCGAAATGGTGGATCTAGAAGGGAGTTCTTGTAACTCCGTGCTGAAAATGGAGTTGCGAAACTAAGTTAGTCATCACGTAGCTGACCTAATTGCGCCCTGATATCCATTCAAAAAGTGAGGAAATTTGGCTTTATCTAGTTTGGAATTATACGCCAGAGCGAATATAAAAAGTTGCCTGATCTATTCGCATTCTATTTCGAACAATAAAATATGATTCGTTCTTCATATATATCTTCACATTCTATCAGACTAATTTGAAGAATTCGTCGCATTACCTTCGTTAAATTGTCTTCTATAGTGTTAAGAGCCTCCTGAAACGGGAGTTTTTGTGCAGATGTTGTCGATTCGTTGGCTGTTTGTTCCTCTTTGTTGTATGGAATAGAGCTTCCTGCTTTCTAAATGGCCACGTTCCAATTGAATCGAACAAAACAATGGTTTGTTCTTCATCCGTGAACTGCCACGAATGAAAAGCTCGAACGAAATCACTGCACTTATTTGTTTCCGTTAATGTACTTGTCCCAATCGACACTGTTTTTGTTCACTAGCTATTGCAAATCCCTCCGTTATTTCGAGAAGATCCTAGATTTTTGAAATACTATGATAAATTAATAACGATTTGTTATTCAATCAACTAGATATGGAAAAAGCAGCTAGTGTCATGGGATAAATTGTCATTTCATTTTAGGCACTTGTCTTGAAACTGCAAGAATTAATTTGTCAATCTAAAGAAAAATTTATGGTAGAAAATGGAAAATTCACTTGTAACAAGAACACACAAAATTAACTGGGGAAAAACTAATCAGACTCAGCTGCGATGAGAAAAACATGGAACTACTAAGATGAAAATCAGGTTAGTATCAGAGGTAAAAAATGGTACAGATTTTCCTTAGATTTTCTGGGATTTTCTCTCCTCATTTTTGAAGAACAGCTCAATATTGAAAAAAAAATTGCATTGATCAGATATTTTAATTGTGGTGAAACGGGAAACGTCCACTGAGGAGAGAAAATCCCAGACAAAACTTGAAAAATGAATGTACCACCTCCTCGAATAAGTTACTGACAGAAATTGAATTTTTTTTTTCAATTCATTTGTAGTAAGGACAGATTCATGATCTGCCTGAAAAATATAGCTTTTACTTGATGGACGTTTCGGGACAGACGGAAAGTTTCTTGCCAAACTACACGAAAACTTGAATATCATTTATAATTTATTTTTCTGATGAAAATTCAATGAAACATGTTACAGCTATGATCTTATAATTCTTCGAACTTTCGCGTGAAAGCATGGAAGCGCCGTTATTTAATTGCGATTCGAGAAAAAAAAACACCTAGTGGACGATGGTCTATCGAGATAGATTTTATCCCCGTCATCATAAAGAGCCTCATTAAAAGCCACTAGCGGCGAGAACACAGAACATCGACTACGACTGACGCACGGAACACAAAGAGAATAGATCAACGGAGGCGGTGGCCGACCGGCGTAATAATTCTCGAGGACATTCGTTCGTTACGGCCTTTCCGAGAAACCGAATCCCAAAAAGCGGTTCTTTTTGGACCCTTCGAACGGAGCGAGAGGGTGTAAATCATGCGGTGATGAATGGGGTGCTTCGGTTCGCTCAGGAATTTTATTTAGGAAATTACATTCGTTTCTGTGTCTTCGACTGTTTATTGCTCTCGATTCTATCTGATTGTGTTCCGTTGGAATATGATCATTGCTACCATACGAAAACTCATTTCGAATTTGTTCTTGTCAGTATGTTGGCTCTTAGATTTTCCTGATGCCCAAAAAAATTGATTCATTCTAGTCGTCCGTGTCCTTAATAATTCTTCATCAAGGAGCTCCTACCGACTGTGCCAATTTTGGAGTACATACACGCGATTTTATTTCAGCTCAAACGTAAAAAATTACCAAGGGACTTTTTATTGGGAGTGATTCAAGTGAAAATATCATATTTTGTATCATTTGAGTTGTTTTTCAGTGAGTTGTAACGCTATATCCATTGATTTTATGAATCATGTCATACGGTTGTGATTCTTATGGATGCTCAATTTACCCTTAGCGTTCAAGGGCACCACAATATTTTTCATCCAAGTATATCGTGTTCCCAAACATTTCATTCATTAATCCTTGATCATCATTAGGACTATTTTAATACGTAGTGAATGTTTTCATATTTTAAGTAACGCCTAAGCGACTCTACCAATTATAAGCTCACCTGGTAATCTTCCGACATAATTCACGACTAATAACCATAATTTATTTTCCAAATTGTGCTCTTCACTTCTTTGTCATGCTTATTAGGGAGAATTATGGCTGGTAATATTTTTTTTATATTTGTCATGGCTTCGGGATGTTCTCATTCATTTCGTCAATAATGATGTTCTAGTTGAGCCCTTCAATGTCGAAAATGCCTTCATTGATTGGAGCGTGAAAAATTTTTTCTTTGGTAACTAAAGTGCTCGAAGAACTAAGTGGACCACAAATTATTTTGATAATTTTCAAGTTGCCATAACTTTTTCGAAAATCTCCCGACTTTCAATCGGATTGAAGCATTCGGATCCGCATTTTTCCGCTGAAGATGCATTGCTCAAAACTTATCGAATATCTGATACACCAGATGTTCAAGAAGACTGTTACAAATGAGAAAAAGCTTGGATGGTCCTATATTCTTCTTCGTGATGAATTCAATTCATGATCTTCATGAATTCTCCGATGGGAGATCGATATTTATTTTTTTATTATTTTTTTTTTCATACAGCATATCTGAATGAAGTGACCTAACAAATCACGAAAACGACAAACTTCCCGCATATCTCGGCGCGTTGAAAAAGTGTTATACGACCCTAGCGGTCTCGGTCGAAAACAAACTTCCCGACCATGAATTACCGGAATATAGTAGTGCTTTCGGCTTGGCGAACTCGTATCGCACTCCGGGATCCTACTTTTACCCGGAATTAGCCATGCCGAAACTTTTTCCAGATAACGAAATTTTATTAGTGCGAGACAAGGAGAGATGCTCCATCAACTAATAATTATTCATTTCACGAGTGTTTTATGTTGTATATGAACATTGGCTATATATTCTTGTTATCTATTATTGTCAATGATATAAGTCACAAGAGACAATTTTAGTTCATTATGCCTTCAGGACGAGTGAAATTATTTTCTGAAATATTTTAGTTCTATAACGAAATAATACATTTCATGAGCCATTGACAGAGCCATTATTGAGAATTATTATCGGTTGATTTACTATTTGCCTTGGTTCAGGACTTCTCAGAAAGTTTCGAGTTCTCAGTGAATCTCGCATCAGGACAGTGAATTCAGATTAATAAACGTGTTGAATTATTGAAGTTATGGTTTCATGATCGAATGATATCGTATACAAAAACTAAGTGAAGATTATCTTGCCCGAGTACAAAATAAGAAGTAGTAGCAATAAAGGAGATCTTTCATCAGAATATCATTCAATTCATAAAGATCCACTAACGTGCTTCCAATCGATTGAAGGAATACAAACATCGTCTTTATCTCAATTACTGTATTGACCTCAATCAATTTAGTTTCCGAGAAGACGACATTTTTCACGCTTCGATCAATGAATGCTATCTTTGTTCTCTCAAAACGGAGCTCTTTCAATAGCCTTTCGACGCATCCTCATGATTCCTTCGAATCAAGCGTTAATTAAAACATCATAATTGACGAAATGAGAATATCAGTGAGATGAGGCCCGCAGCCATGAAAAAAAAATGAAAAATGAAAAATTATACGACCAGCCATCATTCTCCATGATAACCCTAATATGCATGACAAAGAAGTGGAGGGCTCAATTTGTGAAATAAATCATGGTTATTAGTCGTGAGTTATGTCGAAAGATTACCAGGTGAGCTCATAATTAGTTTTTGTGTCGGTGAGGCGTTACTTGAAATATGAGAGCATTCACTAGGCATTATAAAATATTCCCAATGCTGATCAGGGATTGTCGAATGAAATATCGGGAAAATGAACTCGTGTGGAAAAAATTATAAATTGCTATTGAACATCGAGGATGAATATTGAGCTTCTACGTGAAATCATGTGCAATAATTCAGAATAACAAATAGTGATCGTCAGTTTTGCAATCGATCGAGAGCGTCTACACTAGAATGAAATCGTATGTTCGTTGAAAATTGGCACAGTCGGTAAAAATTCCTGGATCAACAATTGTAAACCACTAAGAACTTGATATGTACGAATGACTCATCGGCTCTTTTCGAGAAAAAAAAACTATAGTTACACAGAATCTCAGTGGGTGATTTCATTCCACTTTAAGTATTCGTCTCGCGGATACCTTCATCGTGTTCTTCCTGAATTCGGATCGACCATTCGCCCTCTTTTCTCTCGAGCAAGGCATCAAGTATGCATAAAACGTCACATTGCGGGCACCTACGGAAGCATCTTTACGTCCGCACAGATCAGATTTCCTTCGGCTTTATGACGATACCCTTACAGAATGTCAATTCCGAGATTGATGACTGCTCAGGTCGCATCTCCGACTTTTATCGAGCGTTAACAGTTGGGATAGGTTTTGTTTTCGTAAAGTTCAAAGGAGTTTTCTGTAGAAACGATACTTTCGTCTTCACCAATGTTCTCGATTGAAAACACGGTGTTCATCTCTTATTTAAATTTTCGACCGACAATTTGGCAGTTTTTCTCACTCACCCACTGCATCGAATATTTGCCATAAGTTATCTTCAACAAATTCTTCTTCTTTCATCTCAGTCACTTTGATTTGTGAATGAACTTTTATTGAATACTAATGTGAGTGAAATCATTTATCATGCATAAAAATCATCTGTGGGCAATACCGAGAGTCGACCCAATGATAATCTTTGCGCATT
The DNA here is from genome assembly GCA_963576655.1 of Gastrophysa polygoni. Lineage (NCBI taxonomy): Eukaryota > Metazoa > Arthropoda > Insecta > Coleoptera > Chrysomelidae > Gastrophysa > Gastrophysa polygoni. Next base: position 14,616,426 of record OY755093.1, read on the forward strand.
AATCACACTTTGATTGTCGATTATCCAATGACAATCTATAATCATGATCTTCATTGTCCTCATGCATAATCGAATTTAACCAATAACGAAGGGTTGAGTTCTAGTGGTAATTGACTAGTTAGACCACCAGCATGGTTAGTTAACGACCTGTCACTGTCTATTATCTATCGGTATTATCTAACATAACCGTTTATTAGTCGACTCATAATTGGTGATTTACTGTCCTTCGTACAGATGAAATAAATCTGTCGAGTCACCAATAAGATATTTTCTCTTTTAAGACTTTTACATCTACGTCCTGACACATTAATTTTCGATTCATTTGCAATATCCACTATATTTCTGACGAAATGCTCTATATTGTTCATTCTCACGTAGGAAGGCTTGCGAGATTGAAAAATGCTTCGACAGATTATGATTTCTGTGGATTGGAAAGATGATAAGCAAATATTCCCCAGTGAATGATCTGAAGGCTATTAACCACATGCTGGCTACCATTATCACCGATGAAAATTGGTTATTGTGGATATTCTAACGGATAATCGTATCTTAAATCTTCATTATCTCTATTGAACGTTTTCTGTTTGGGTAGGCAGCTTTGACATTGTTATTTATCCGTGGGATACTTATTCATTTTCAAGTTGCTTTGTCACTTTCCGTAACACAAATGCCCTAGATGGCCTACTCACTGAGCTCAGAATATATTTTCATCAGTTTTGTACCTATGGATACATGCTTGATTACCTGAGAGTTTAATTAGCGTGTCAAAAAATTCTATATCTTTTGGTGAAATGTTTTTCTGATGAAAAAGTAATATCGCGGATATTTTTTTACAACATAGTCTGATTTCTCATAAATGGAATTATGTCCTACCGACTGCGCCATCTTCGTGAGAAGAACTTTGAACAGTTTTCTAGTGATACCAGTCTTTTTATTAGTTTTTTCATATATATATATATATATATATATATATATATATATATATTCGTATGCTGTAGTTATCTACACAAGAGACATATTTCTCGAGCGGTTACCATCAAAATGAAAAACCATCAATCTTTCTGGGGGATATCGTGAAGGAAGCGTCGGAGATTAGTTTTCGAGAGGGTGGCACAAAGTGGCTAGAAAAACTCGCGATCGAGAATTTCATTCGGGTCACACGTTTCATTGGCACGACGTGTGAAGGCTTACGAGAAAATATTGACTGGAAACGTCCCCAACTATTGACTTCCCGGAGTTCTGAGATGCGAAGGAGATTGTGCTTCCATGTGAAACGGAGCCACAGTTGATCTACAGGGTGTCCCTGAAGTATTTGGTCAGAATGGTTACTTCATTTTGTCTCGTTATTTCCAGGAGGCGCATCTAATGATTTTGAAAATGATCCGTGTTGCCGAAACTCCATAATGATTTGTCTTTTTGATTTACTTGCGGCGCCATTTTCCATTGTTTCATTCACTCCCGAAATATTATATTCGACTTGTCAGACCCAAAAACGTGACCGATTTCACTCGATCAACCAAAGTCGAATCGTGAGAACGCACCTTAATGTAACACCGTTGTTTTCCGTATTCATTGACCAAACAAAGCCATTTGACGATATCGCCCACACTTGTCATTATATTTCACTCTCTCCTATTCCTCTAAATCATGCGGACCTACCGCGTACACGTATTATCTCTCGAATAACATCAAGTTCTTCTTCTTCCTTTTTATCGCGAGCTGTTTTGACAAGCCGTCACGAATAAAAAACGCATCTCGAATAGGAACTGTCAGTGGTAGTTGGAAATCTCGAGAAGTGTCGGACATTTGAGGATATTGTGTTTGTTCTGATAACGCTTCACACTTGGCTCTAGAGACGTTTGGCTGGACGTTTGGCAAAGATTTCAATAGAAAATTATTCCACTAATGATGGTTATAACTCACCATTATCTGGATAATTGAGGTGTTTCAAAAATAGTCCACTCCATTATTTAACGTTTTTCTCACGAAATTATATCCTGATATTGTTGATTAGTTGGTTATATCTCGACACTATTCAATGTTCGTAGAGATAGATATTAATGTTCCACGTTAACCCCTTCGAAGCCCAGACACATAAATCATTAATTTCAATTTTATTTCATCGGGTGTATGTAAGTAAATCTCTTTGGGGATCGAGAGAGTGTCTGAGAGCGACACTCTCGAGTTAATTGAATGTCTGATGTGATGGGAGGAAAGCACACCTGCTAAATTGGAATCACTGTCATCATTTGCGACATCAAAATTAGCTCGGTGAAGCTCCTTTCAGAAATGGCTGAACGGTATTAATCTCAGCATTTTCGATTTTACATCGATCACATGACATTTTTTACGATCGAGCAAAAAGTTCATTCACTCACTAAATATCCCGGTGAACTTCGTAGCACCTAAAATTGATGATGGACTCTGTCCTCGAATCTCGTTAAAACACACTTGAATGAATTTGTGGTTATGTCTGAGCCTGCAAAGACAATCTAACCTGATAGAACGGCTGGTGAAAATGGATTTTTCCAAGATGTGATTGAATTCGTGGTAATCAAATCTATCCTTGAAACGCATGTACCTCACGGAAAAACGATTTCAAATTTAATATATTTCACACAATCGCATGTCGCAGCTGTCAAACCGCCACTAACGCCATCTATTAATTAATTTGACTAACTCACGGAAATTGATAATGTAATTGTATAGAATATTGTACGATTTTTTTTTTCATTTCGAAAATTTTTTGTTTTAAGAATAAATCTTTCGTAGTAGGACACAGGGATATGTGTGGTGAATCAGCGTCGATCTGAGGACTGATAAAATATGTTGAAAAGTCTGAAGAGAAACGGCTTTCGTGACCTGTGAATATTCGACGAGTCACTTTACAAGACAGTTGCAGTTATCATGGCACACTGTTGGTATGTGCGAGATAAATATGAAATATGTTTCACGAAATGTCGGTTTTGCATAGATACGTGTGCATCTTTGAACTCGAATGTGAGACCTTGTGGATTATCTGTCTTCGATCTTATGGAAGAACAGTGTCGCGTGAAGATTTCTCTTTTACTCTTTTGTTTTTTGAAGGTGTCCTCTCTTTGGAAACTTTCATATTGGATGAATTTGAGCAAAATATGATCCTCAGAGTCCTGGTGATACACCAAATCAAAAATCTATCTCTTTTTTTTATGTATCGTACACTATATGAGTGAACGATCTACTTCGATCTTGGACGACCAACCTGAACAAAGGTGGGTTTTTATGAACCCGAAACATGTCACCATCAGAATAATTCAATTGAGTTATTCAGATCAATCAGTTCTTCTGATGCTGATGAATTTTTTACAATTTCTGACGTTTCTTCTTCTGTAGCAAAAGTTGAAAAAAAAAATTCCGGTACCGGGAATCGAACCCGAGCCTCCTGGGTGAGAGCCAGGTATCCTAGCCACTAGACCATACCGGATTATGAAAGTCAGTGTCTTCTTCGATTTGTTGAACGACATTTTTGTTATTGAGTCCTTATTTTAGTCAAGAAGTATATTCATATACCTTGAATATGCCGGTCCATATCCACCCTTGTTTTTTTATTCAAACAATAACCTCTAAGATTACAATTCTGTCACACGAATTTTCATTTTATTTACTAAAATTATTTTATTTGAGGCAAAATCATTGAAACGAATCGAATCAATGGTTAGTTCTCATTTCTTTCGCCAAAAGAAACCGTTTTCAAGAGTATAAGAAGTTGTCGATGCAATGAAATAATGCGTATCAAATTTGAAAGCCATTCGTTGTGGTAGATAATATAAAAAGAATTCGACTCACTTTGTATCGATTGAAAAAAATTCCCATACCGGGAATCGAACCCGAGCCTCCTGGGTGAAAGCCAGGTATCCTAGCCACTAGACCATATGGGATTATGAAAAGACTTTGTAGGTATTTTCATGTGATTCGGCATGTGTTCAACGATATAAATATGATTCTCTTTTACCGTTAGCTTTGAGAGGGATTCAGTAATAAGCATAGTTAAGTTTTCTTAGCCATGAATATAGCCGAGTAGATCGAATTTAGTACTGGAAAATTAGATGCAAAAGTACTTTCACCGATGGATTTTTGGTTGTCTGGTGGATAAATGCAAAGGAAACGTTTTGGAGAGCAAAAAGCCACCGCGAGGCAGACATTCATCCATCGACGAATTTGTGGCGCCTCTGTTTATTTATAGAGGTCCAGACGGTGTGAATTGCACACAAGAATATGCGAAAAGATCGCAGACTAGTATCAGCTCTTTTCAGCTCTTTGTCTCGCTACATTTGCATTTTTATTTTTCATATCGGTGAAGCAGAGAATTGAGTCTAGATGCCAACTAATTTTAGTCCAAGATATAAATCGACGTTGATGGGTCAATTGGATTTGCGTTTACCGAACTTTTCAGAAGAAGAAATCTACTTCAAATTGATCGGCACATGAAATTTTCTGCCTTATTCCCGAATACATTTTTTTTTTCTTGCGAAGTGAAATCGATCAGCTATTGATACACTTTTCCACTAACTTACAACCCACCATCTGGATATATCCCTTTATAATAATATATTCTTGAGTTTCAGCAAATTTCATGCATTCTCTCGAATGTTCTTCGAGCAGAAACAATTCAATGTTTGACGAATCAATTTGCGCTCCATTTTTTTTTTTTCGTAAAATAATCTATTTGTGTAGTTCTTCCTCGTTGTCAGTATCACATTAACTGTCAATCCAATTTGTACTATGTAAATGTTAACAGTACATGTACGATTCAGTTACGGCTTCATCTTTATGTATGCATAGGTACGATAATTGAAATCGCGGGAACGATCAAATACAAAGCGCTGATCTATTAATAAATATCACGTCGAAATGGCAATAACGCCAGCGCGTCTCATTACACACGGATATTATGGATCGAATCGGAGATTCATATCTAGTTTCGAATCGAATCAGGAGCGTGAATAACAAGTGGTGATGCAACAAGTGACGAGCTGATTTGACAGCCGATGTCCATCTGATAATTGACATTTTTTTTACCACACGTTTGATTGATTATTTATCGTTGTGCGAGATGTTTGGACTGAAGGAATATTCTTCGTTCGAAGACTATACATAGGATGTCATCGCTGAATTGAAATTCCAGAGCCATTTGTTTGGTGTAAAATGAAATAAGAGGATTATTTTTGATTTGAAATTGTAATCTGATTGTAATGGGATTTTCTCTCCTCGTTTCTAAAAAATAAAGTAGAAGTTATTAAAAATTATTGCAATATATTTGTAGTAAGGACAGATTTAGGATCTGTCCCAAAATGTCACTGCGCTTGAAATTAAACCTTTAGATACCTAAAAGAGAAATTCTCTATTGGTCAGTGACACCTTGTTTTTGAAAAAAAATTGGAAATACAAATATATTTAATAAGAATAAAACCTCTACTCATCTATTTAATTAATCTATTAAATTAATGAAATTAATTGAATTGATTAAATTAAATAATTAATTAATTAAATTAATTAATTTAATTAATTTATCTATTTTAATTGTGTTGAGAACGGGAGCAGATTCGTTCCCGAAACATACACTATTATGAGTAGAAGTTTTATTCTCATTAAATATATTTACTACAAATATATTGCAATAATTTTTAATAACTTCTACTCTATCTTTTAGAAACGAGGAGAGAAAATCCCATGGAAAGCTGAAAAATGAATGTACCACCTCCTCGAAGAACTTACAGACAGTATTTACGATATTAGGTTTCTTCAATCAACAAATCAAATTGAATCAACCGGGGCATATGTAATCATCAACAAATATTACAAAATCAATCTTGTATAGCGTGCGTCGATTATTAATTATCACTCGTGGTTAAGAATGACTGTCGCGAAAAAATATTCGTGACTCTAAGAAAGCTGTATTGAATAACGAACACCTTATATTACTCCACCCATTGCCTGGATTATTTGCACATAATCATCGAGGTAACCTAACCTCGACCTTCATTAATGTCCGTTAATTGCGCTTCGATATACTCCTTCGAATCGCATTTACTCTGCTGTCAAGTAGATTATATCTACCTGAACGATTTCCCATCCGATTTTCTTTGTTGTTGTTGATTCTATTGAGAAAAAAAAATATTTCGAAATCGTTGTCGAATTGACTGCAAAATGAGGATGGTAATGTTTTTTCTTTTTCATTTTTTTTTGATCTCTCAAATTTAATTATGTCAAGAAATCCCACGAATTCATTCATATACTACAAACAACTCATTTTTACATTCTTTCCCACATTTACGAGCAGAATTCGATTTTGCTTAAAACATTCCTCAAATTTACACCGCTGTAACTCCGCGCCTGTGTATCATTGACATCAAAAACCCACCCTCATAAGAATCGCTGATTCCTCTTTCTTATTAGCTCAATATTCAATTTGAATTTTTCGAAAAAATCGTTTCAACCCCCGGTATTTTCACCCCGTCTGATTTTACTAGTTTTTCACACCATCAGAAAGTTGAAATCAGATGAAAAATGACATCAAATATATCAGCATACTTAGAACTTTCGAAAAATTTCTAGTCCCATCCCAAATACAATGATAATAATTTATTACATCTGAATATACACATTTATACAAACATTGCAGAATTTGGCAAGTCAGAAGGTGAACTTTGTATACACCTCTGTCCCTCTATGCATATCCACCCACGCCAGATGCAGCTATAATAGTAAATGCAGCTACCCTCCGTCCAACAAATGCCTATTATAAATAGGTACGACACCATTCAGTGTAGTCCACGTGGTGTGCACAATACCCGCACGCTCCATCGATCTCGATTTTCCTTCACTCCAAAGAACGTTTGGCGTGTCGGAACAGAAATTAGTTCGATTCGAATGGGGGAAAAGGAAATCGGTTCGTAGGTGGTAGATCGTTCAGGTATAAGCCGTTTGCTCTACTCGACAGCAATAATTCCAATTCGCTGGATGATTAATGTGAATTAACTCGAAGATTATGTAGAAATAATCCAAGCAACGGGTGGATGATGCGTGAAATAAATCGAATGTCAAATCAAACTGTATGCGTTCCTTCGGTACGGGGATGGTAATATTGAATTTTTGATTTCTTCGTGTTGAGGGAAATGTACGGAAGCACTGGAGGCCATAAGCAATATTATCTTGCCTCTCGACTAACAAATTGAGAGGTTATCTTTTTCCTTCAATCCATCTTAATAACTACTTTGACAACTACTGTCACTGTGAAATTACTCGTCAATTGTAGTGATGAGGTGAATTTTTCATCAATAGTTTTGTTTTTTGGTAAAAAAAAACGAGTTGTTCTGTTGAAGTTTTATATATAATTCATAGTGGATCATCTTCTATATAAGTGAATCGTGCGTTCGAGGCAATCCCATCGGTCATCGTGGCAACAATGACCGCAATGACAATACTTTATAATGATAAATCGCGTGCCACGAGAGGGAGTGCTTTGTTCCGATTACGAATCACTCGAACAAGATGGGGAAATCTTATTACTGGAGCCTTTTGTGCTCATTGTCTGTGCGCCAGAGACATTTGAATGGTATTAATCGCAAGAATCATTTTCAGATGGTTATACACTATACTTTTTCTGTGTAGCCGTTCTTTCAATTTGCTAAACTCCTATAGAACTTTGTATTTCGGTAATAAATATTTTCGACTGTATCAATATGCTCACTCGAATTCGCGATGTGTGCTTTCCATCTTACCCAACACAGTTATTTTCCTTTATATTTTATTACTATTTCAAATTATATTCTTGATTTACGATGCAGTAAAATTCCGTACCTAATATCTTCTCTATTGTTTCAAATTTCCTATGGCTGTAAAATTCATTCGATTTATATGTCAGGTGAGGAAATTAAGAAATTAAAATCATTTTTTCCTTAGTTCAGAGTATAGTTTATAGTTTTGTTTCTTAGCATAAATTCACCATAAAAGGAACTCAGACCCATAACATCAAACTAGGACTAATTCGTTCTTTGTGGATACCGCTCTCGGATTTATATCGCCTCAATTACCATCATTAAGACTTGCGGTCATTTCAACAATTCATCGATGAAATGAGAAATATGGTCGTGGCCAGACATTCTTGATGAAGATGCTCGATTCTAATTTACCAATTTAATTGCTATATTGATTGTTTACGGCTCGCGATTGCTGTCGATCAGGTTCATGAAGGCGGTTCTTATGTGCATGATATTTATAATTGAACATTATCGTACTTAATTGCCAACAAATGTATCATTATCAAAGTTCATTAATTTTTACGTTGTTATATCATTATTGAGATGTTTATGTTATCGACGATTTCAAAGCGTCTGCTGTCGCCACGCATCTTTACACTCACACTCTCACACATAAAGACTTAGTGATTCAATTCAATGAACCTAAACAGAATCATTGAATAGAAAAATCTGAAAAATAAATTATCGATTGCAAATATCGAGTGATATATTTTCTGCACATTTTGTTCCTGAGCTAATCTGATATTGCTAAGTAAGTAATTGCTAAATTGCTGACCTGAACACCCCCGTTTATATCATTCAGTTTCGTTTTCAACTTCTTCGCTAGAGGTGATATTTTAATATCGTCGAGTCACGATTGAGCGATTAATCTCAAATATACCGAGGCATGCGTATCCTCGATAGAGGGAGCATGTAAGTATTAAATGAAGATTACATTAAGGTAGGTCATATGACGACTGTTGAGCTCCAGCCAGCTGCATCGACAGAACCGTATTCGATGATTTTCAAACGAAAATGAGCCAGAATCTCAGAGAAAATTCTGAGAGCATCAAAACAAGGAATTCGTTGAGAATCGTTCATGAAATTGATATGACTGTCACAAAATGGAAAAGCTGTGATATTTCTTCAAATCAAGTGGTTGATTGATTTTTTAGCATTTATTTAACTCATACTCGTCTGAGAAAAAAAAAGTGCATTTCTTTAATCTGTCATCAATTGCAATGATTGGATTAACGAAATCTTCAATTGTGATGTCAGATATGCCTTTATAAGACATTTTGTGTATTAATCTAAACTGAAAGTTGTATGTGTTTCTCTAGTTGATCGATAGAATTTTCAAAACTATTTATTCAAACTGTTGAGATCGTTTAACAAGCTGGGGGAGAGTTGTTTTTCTAGTACGACCTTCACAAAACACTTCCAGTCGGCACATTTTCCATCCCCATCCCGAACAACACAATTCCACCCCATTCTGCCATATTTGCAAAGAAATTAGCGATGAGGGTTCCAGGTAATTTGATCCCTCGTCGTTTCGATAACTTTTGTTGGCACGAGAATGGAATATTTTCATAGGGGAGGAAATTTTGTGCACGGTGAGTGGGCGAATTTGTTACCAATTTCGTTCAACTTCAATAGAGATGTTTATTTGGGACAAATGGTAATCATATATAAGACAAGATAATAATAGCTACTTCAAGTATTGTATACTAGTAATATAATCAGAGTAGTATGAGAAATTTTCTTTTTTTGAGATTGTTTCTGAATCTTGTCCAACTTGGCTCTTGGAGATGTAAATGAAAAATGCATTTGATGATTTCACTTTGTAGTTTCATAAGTGAAATAAATTGATTATCTTCAGATAGATATTTAATATTGTAAATGTATCGTTTACAAATTTTCTAAGACTTCCATTCAGCAGGAACTTTCAAAGGGTGCTGATTATTGTGGTAATTGGAAAAAGCTGTGACTAACTTGATTGTAATTTCGTTTGCAGGGCGATGACAGTGTGGGTCTATTTCACGGGCCGAGCCATGCCTTCCGATGCAAAACGTTCAAGAAACCGAGACCCTGCCATCTTTGTCACCAACCCATTCACAACGAGGGATCCTGTTGCAGAGGTGAGTTTACTGGAAAACGGAAATGTTTAGCAAAACGAATAGTCATCTCAACAAATCTGAGTAGTTGAAATGTTTGCTAAACTCTTCGAACATTCGAGACAGCATTTTTCCATGAAAGTAGGCACTCATGCCCTCTTCATCAAGCACGAGTGTTTTCTATTGTCAATCTCGACATCTCAAAGAAGAAGAAGAGTCATGCCTGTCCATCGACCGTTCGTTGCATAAATATGCATCCGTCCGTCTTTTCCCATGCATATTCGCCGGTAATGAATGGCTGGCTCGCATGTTGTCGAACATTCTTCTATAACCGACGACAAGGAAGTGGAGGACGACCTCGAACCGCACGGTCGACCTCACAGAAGGAAAAATTGCCAGATATGTTCAGGTGGTTTTCTCATATATATTTTTGCACCCCATCTACAGGAGTTATTTCGAGACTTATCAAAAAATGATGGCTACGAAAGTTTTATATTTTTTTCTGCACCATCAGAATTTCATGTAGAAAATTCAAATTCCGTAATGTCATTACATCCGTTTTCGAAATATAGTTGAATGTTTCTTGTGGTGTTCCGCTAGGCAGCACTATGGTTCCAACTTTTTTTTTTTTTGTTCTCATTATGATGAATGATATTATCGTTCTCACGACACTGTATGCCGATTACGCCTCGATTAGCAAAATGAAAAATTTTCATATTTTTTTTCAAATTATTCTGAATGTAGCTGTAACGAACTTTGTCTTATTCGCACTTATCGAAATCTGACATCAGTCTCTTGAGTAGATACTAATGAATGACTCAAGCAGAACAATCCAATGAACTTTCTGGGTGTAGGTATTTCACTCACAGTATTCCCTACAACTATGCATTATTTCCTGAAAAACACATCAAAGAGATCACCACTTCATCTTTTGGCTTTTATCCCGTCGACACATGACTGCTAGCTCTGAAATGAATACTAGCATGAAATCTTCGTGGCACACAACTTTTCCCAATCGACATTAAATCACCGCGTTTCATCCATCACAGTCTACGAACAATTGACAATCGAAGGAGTGTTTAGAGGCCAAACCGAAGGAAAACACAATGAACTAGAAACGTGCTCGATACGCGACAACAGACCTGCTACCTGCATTTTTAGATCCGATGCGACTCGCACCTAGATTTATATCGCGTCAACCGACGCATGTGGCCCCGTCCAAGAACCTTGCGGAACACTTTGGCAGACATGCTACTTGCTATTTTGAAATTCAATGCAAGCTGCACCGAGATTGATAGTGTGTCAATTTGAGGTTTTGAAATTTTCCAATTGTCACTGAATGAATGAATGAAGTTGAGGAACCTGTCGAATTCCACGTACTACGAAATTAGTTGAATTCCATTTGACAACAAGTCCAACTTTAGATGAAATATTCACAGAATAATTCATTATCTCGGAACTTATCAGATGTTACTTAGCTGATTGACCCATTGGGCCCTTCAGTTGTGGCCCCACCACGGAACCTTGCGGAACACTTTAACAGACGAGATGGGTACCTCGTTACTCACACTCGTTGTGTCGGAACTAATTGATTCTTATTGTAACGGGTATGATGATATCTCCACGTGTGATCGCGATTCAATGGCGTGGGCGGTTCTTGATCACCATGTCATAAATTGTGTCTGAATCGATTAGACGACGATCACCGGTCTCCATTGAGCTGCATTTTTTTTTTTGGCTCATCGTCAGTGTGAAGCCTCTCAAGAATGATTACCGAAGTATTTAGGTTGATTGCGTTGTTCGAATAAAAGTATAAAGTTTCTTTGGATGAAAATTGAAATAATTATGATAAATCAATTTGGATCATCAGAAATCCTATGTTGTTTAACGAGTATGAAGTGGCAAGTACTTCATATTCACCATACTTTTTCTACGGCTTTTTAAGATAGATAGCGAAATGATTCCACAACGGAAACAACTTGATGTTCAAATGCAGTCCTGAATTGAAGGCGACACCTACAGATCATCGTTGACACTAAATATAGATGCGCCACGAGATAGCCCGCGAAAGATAATGAAGAGGTTTTCTCGAGTTTGTCGGCATCGGCGCGATGGATGGGCGGCTTTTCCGGAACAACGTTATTATTATGTATTAGGAGAAACGTCGAAGGTGCGATGATCGCGGCGAGCGAGATAAATTTCGCGTAATAAGTTTTAATGGGCGATTCGTGGCCGCTTTTCATTAGCCGCAGTGGCTGCGAACACGTCCGACGATTTATCACGACGGCTCGCTTTCCGTGACCACAGATGTTTTGGTTTGTTTTTGAAAAGTGCTAGAAATCCTAAAATTTCACTCCTTAGGATAGGCGATTTTTGGTTATATATCATATCATATCATGTGGTCATAATCAAGTCCATTGAGCACTACAATTCAAAAAAGACCTATCCGAATCGCACAAACAATAAAGATTTTAGAAGAGATGACAAATGGGTCGCACAGTATATATTTTTGTGTATACCACTGCAGGGCACTTTTTGACATTCAGAATTTTCTTCTAGTTTCCTTTTGATTTTCAAATGGAACATCCTATTTATTCTTATATTTTTGAAAATATATATAGATGTGAGGTCCATCGGTAGTACTTTAGAATGACGCCAGAGGACCATATGCAAAAATTAAGTTTCGAGTAAAAAACGTTTTGGTGTGGTCTTTGAACATATATTTCTAACCTCAATACTTTTTTGTCGAAATGACGCTAGTAGCATGTAACATGATTTCGATCATTTTGACTAATTTCAGGGGGTTCATGATTTTCTAGATCCAAAAATAAAATGTGGGTGAAGACAGATAAAACATCAACTTTGAGCAAAGATAAATAGTATATGAAAAGCATAAAACTAACAGAAAATTCGTTTTGGTTACATATTTATGTCAATATGTGATCAGACTATTGAAAAAAATTCAATGTTATCGTCTAAAAAAGGTGTACTAAGATCCGTTTTTTTTCTGTTCTAGTTTGCAAGTACGTGTGCCACAAGGTCTGCGAAAGCAAGGTGAGTTTCAGTTGGCACTTCCTCCATACAGAGTTTCGAATTCGAAGTTGCCACAATGCATGTCCCCGGTTGAAATCGAAATGATTCACCGGTAATTCCTACCTGGTGGTATGATGTATGGAGCATAGGAAATTATCGGCAAAGAAAACGAGACGAACGCGCACGCATCTACATTGCAAATTATTCAATTTTCAACATGGCTATTACGGCAATCAAAAGTGCATTACTGCATTACAATAAAGGTGGCTATTTACATAATACCTACAGGTGAGCGAGTCTGTTTGTGTGGTCATGAAATCGTTTTAATCGTAAAGAATGCGACTTTGTTTTATGTATACATATTTCATTCGGCCTATTATATCGATAAATCTGAAAAGAGGAAGACGAATAGTTGTCCGGTGTAGGTAACAATAAATAATATTATTTTTATCGTATTCGAGTTTGGATGGAAGTGTACACCAACGTGTTTATCAATTAAATAACAATTACCAGGAATGTTTTATATTTGGTAAATTCGAGAACTAGTTGGACAGTTGACAGAAAATTTACAGTCTATTCTTATTTTATGTGTATATTTGGATCGAATATCATCTATAGAAAAACACAAATAGATCTCTCTTGATAAAGAATTCGTCAACATTTCATGAGATTTTTCATCACTGTTTCTTGATGAAAGAATTGCATCATCAATAGAAAAACGAATGACACTTCATGATTTCATGAAAATGTCGTCGCCATATGCGTGATAACAGTACCGCATTCATAAGTAATTGGAATACGCGATTTGCATAACGCGGTTCATTTGTCGATTGTGTTTTTTTTCGACACGTATGACTCCAGATGAGGCGCGATGTGATTTGTAAGCTGACGACCCAAATAAAAATATAATATCGAACGATGTATGGCGACGTCGTAAATCGCAATAAGTAGTTCGGCTGTACGGAAAGTCATTCGTGAATGTTCGATGTTCGAGTTGATTGAAATAGCATAGCATCTGAAGTTTTTTTTTTCTATCTGTTGACAACGCGAAAGGGAAACCTATGATGTTCGAGGAACATCGTGTTAGCCAGCGGTGGAATTTTGGGAGAGAAGGTAGGTGTTGGAATTTTTCTTGAAAGTTTGGAGGTTGTGAGCATCAGGAAAGACTTCACTAGGCAAAGATTCCACAACTTTGCCGTTCTATTGATGAATGATGCTTGGTATAGCGATGTTCGAGCCTGACAGTGTACGGGTGACCAGCCTGAGCTCGTCTGGTTCGTCAACTAGGAACCGAACGTGGTGGCATAATAGATGATATTTCCGTTGAGCACCGACCGTTGTCACTTGGCTTATTTGTTGTGTATGACTTGAATTTCGCAATGAGGTGATTCAAAAAGATTTTTCTATCTCTGTTTGAACCTATATCTGTCACTTAGTTTCTTTGTGCATGAATAAAATTTTGCCTATCTTGTATCTCTATTTCAACTTGTTGTCCATTCGATCCCTTTCGACAAGAATATAATGAAAAATCGTTGTCGTTTCTCTTTCATCTTTTTTCATGACCAACTTTTCCAAATCGTTAGTATTGTATGTATCTCTATTGCCATAACATAACATCATAAAATAGTGTTCTACTCAAACGAAGTTGCATAGGCAAGAGCGAGTCAGTAATACCAACCCATCATTTCAGCAGTTATTTCAGGATTTCTGTATCTCTACGCTCCTGCTACTCGGTGTGCTTCGTTCGCTTGCGGATAGATGGCGTAGTGAGTGTCTCCGGCGAATTCAGCCGCACGTTCATTTGCCTTGGGGGTTTCGTTAGACTGTACGGCATTTTTTCACCATGAGACGTTATCGCAACTGTATTGATAATAATTATCTTGTCATCTGCAAAAGTTATATAAATGAATTTGCATTGTTAATGGGATATCATGTTTATTCATATGTTGTATAATCATTGACTTTATCATAACGAATATAATGATTAATATTTCCAGTAGCTATGCCCATTATATTCAATTTGATATTATATATTTGTTGGGTATATATGATTTGTTCGTTGTTCATAATAAGTATAATTATATTGAATATATACGATCTATTTGATCAATTATTTATTATTACTATATAGCTAATTTTTCTGGATATTTTTGTCAGTAGGGAATTGAAAAATTTTTCTAGGTTAGATAGATTGGAGTGTTTTGTAAAATAAAATGAAATTATTGAATCGGAATTGAATGCTTCAATCAGCACAACCAGATGCTATATTTATCAAAAGAAAAAAATATATCCGATATCTATATTCCATATTCATCAATCGTATAAAGAGAGGATCTTTCCAATTTTCACAGTTTTATATTCTATGAAGATCTAATTGAAATACAAGAAGTGTAGGCTATTTTAATTTTGAACGTAAAACATGTAGGTAGGAGGAGTTTAAGGATACTTGTCGAAATAATCTGAATAGATAACGATGATGATTGAATATGGTTCACTCTCGGAGTGACCGATGATAATGATCCACATGACGTTTGAAATAGGTGTACAAATTTCCAAACATCAATATGGAGCTCATAAAATAAATACTAGCCGATGACAGAAAGAATCTCAAAGCTCAATAAGAAACTTTGTGTTGAAGCCAACATCTGACGTTTGAGGACTTTGTAAACACATTGGAAGTATCTGAAAATAATGAGATTTGAATAAATTGTCGGTCATAGCAAAAAGCTGTCACTCAAGTGGTTAGATTTGATTCTGATTGACATCGTGGATGTCAAAACTCTTCTGCTGTCAAGTCCGATATTCTCTCTCTAATACAGGGCCATCGCATATTCCAACAAGTTCGAGCTGAAAAATAATGAACTAATTTCGCGAATAGTTTCGTTACAAAAAAAGTAAGTGCCCGCTGATGTATAATACAGTACAATGACCGTCCTTCTGACAGTTCTGACTAACACAGGGCGAGGTAGACTGCTTGGCATTGCCGGCCGATAAAAAGTGGAAGCTGTCCTCACATCGTTACCTAATAAGTGACGACGCTTTCATAGGATGTCGGCTTTTTTGTAATTCGCTGGAACAAGAGATTCGCGATAACTTTGATCGATTCGATTATGTCATGGAGTTATCGAATCGAACTGCCCGCTTTTTTATTATCGAAATCTTGTACCTACAATTACTCATCAAAGTTATCACATATCCTTCGAATTTTATAGATACTTTTTTCTGTTTTCCACGAAAACTTTTTCCTTCTACAAAAATATAAAAACGAAACGATTGATATAATCAGATTTTTTATCTAATTCGGTGTGTTCGTTTGAATGTTTTCGCAGCAAATAAAAATGTTTGAGTAAATAAAACAATATTAACAGTAATACTTCATTATCAGCTTACCACTACAGCAAAGTTATGCAACACACGTACCTATCGTGATTGGCTAAAACTTTGCAATGCTATTGGTTGAAAAAATCAAACGTCACATTTTTTTGGCATATGTCAAAATTCATCATTATTAATATCCGAGAAAGAAACAGTTTTCAAGGAAGAAAAATCAGGAAGATCTAGTTCGATAGTATTTTTCAGCTCGAAACTTCATAATCAAATATTTATTGAACGAAATCTATTTTCGCTTTTAGTTTTTCGGAATCGTGATTCTTTCTATCAAAACAATACGAACCTCGGTGTTATCTGACTCTAGATTTCCTGCCAGAAAGTTGATCAAAAATAGATTTCCGTAATCCAATTTATTTTCAGATCCAGGCGTTTTTCATTTTCATTCTGAATGTGCTTGTCGAGAATTTCGACTTTGGTTGATGTGGTTCAGCTCAATCCCTGAAGTGTTTTGTGCATATAAAACATGATTTGTGACTGAATGGAGAACATTTGATCCGAAAATAAAATCTGTTTCTAATATATTTGATGTACTGAATGATGAATTTGAAAGGAAAGTATGTCTTCGTATACGTTACGTGTGATAAGAGCTACTTTTCGTTCATATATAACTTCTTCGGTATATCTTATATATCTAGATAGGAATATTGATTTCGTTCAATTTGAATGCTTGAAAAAAATATGGTATAATAAATCGAAGCAAGCTTCAATTCTTGAAATTAGAGACAATACCGAAGAAAAACTGTTCCGAGGTGAAACGGTCATAGATTTTTTTTGGATCCTTGTATCTTTCTTCCTCGTATTATAATCGTATCAAATCCAAATATACTTCATTGTCGGAAGATACAGACATTATAGACGAAGTTAAGAATGAAAAATCGTGATTATGTCAAAAACATGCCATAACCATCACAAAGTATGGATTAATGGCATGGATATCAATGCTTTCCAAATCGTTAAAATAGAGTATCGAGTTATCTGTCTAGGTATATCGATAAATCTGCGAGCGATACTCGATAGATAGATGGTCCTAGGCCTAGAGAGATACGGCGTTTGCCCGCGTTTCTGAATCCAGAGCTACCCGCGATTCGCTAGTTTCGCGCGTCAGTTGTTTTCGACCTGCAGTTGTTTCGGTCCGGTCGCCGAGCGTTCGATCTTTATCCTCGGCTTGTTTCTTCTGCATTTTTTCTTCTCTTCAGAACGTTATGTGAGGTTAGGTTCCCGGTAGGCCGGTCTATCCATATGGGATTAGCCTAGATGGAGGAGAACGGTTCGGTCTGTGTGTGTACTATAACAGTGTCGCCTCAGTGACGTCACACGACAAGGAAAATTGCTGGGAAATCATGTGGAGTTGGTTTTCTACAGGTCGTCTTGGGTCTTCATAAGGATTTACATCGAAGTCTTCAACAATGGTAGGTGACATATCTGTATTGTCTCCCAAATTGATGACGTTATTGGAAAAAATCAACCAAACACTATGAATAGATAAGCGAAAATAATAATGACAACTGAGAAAAATCAGATTAGAATCACTTATCGAGTGAAATATTTTTATTATCTCATAAATTTACATTAAAAAACAAACTGAATCAAAGCGCACCTCATTAAAAAAAAAACATCCAGAAAGTGTGGGTACAACAGTTTTATTGTCTTGAATTGAAGAACAAAAACGAACATATCAATTCGCGTTTCATTGAACAAAATTACGCATATGTATCGTATAAATTGAGAGAAGAGGGATGATCACCGGGTTTTGAAAAATGATGATAATTGAGGAAAATACAAGAGAAACCAGTCTCACTATGGTGTGCCTCAGGGGACCGTTGTTGGTCCTATGCTCTTTTCTATTTATACCAATGACCTAATGGAAACAACTCAACTCCATCAACTAAATCATCGCTAAATCATGCAAAAATAGACCAATCTGTGTGAGTTTTTATATTTTCAATAATTTCTATTTGACTCTGATAGCTTTTTGTAATTTCAACTTCGGTTTCCTGATGGGTATATCTGATATTTTCAAGGTTTAAGTGGATTCGTATCCATTTAAATCAATGAATGACAATTCAAGGGGATAGCCTAATTTTTTGGTACCCTTGAAAACTTGATTTCGCAACAGAAACTAGTCGGAAAACAGCTTGCGTGCAAATTCGATCGTTAATCGATAAGCCGTATGGAAACATAATTCATCAAATTCCAATGTCGCCGTCATTGGGATTAATATTATTGTGATCGACCTACGTTGGCGTTTATCAACTGAATGAACGCTTTCATCATGCTGATGATAACAATAATCCCACTGATCTAGCATCGAAGAGATATCATGTTTATCTGAGACTAAATAGCAATAGATAAACATTTTCAACTTTTATCAAAATATCAATCACAGTAGGTGTGAAACGAATGACTGAAAGATAAACAAATATATATATTTGTGAAATTTGAACTTATTCTTTCTCGCTAAATATTTCTCTTTGTATCATATTTCTCGTCGAGCAGCATGATTCAGCAGCAGAGATAAATTACATAACGTATCTCAAAAATGAAGCCGCATAATAGCGCCACCGTGCGAAAATGGGGATCCTTTTATAGCATATTTTTATGTCTGCCTCCGGAGGTTAGCATGAAAGATACAAGGCGGTCCATTTGAAACAGAAATAGATTTAGGAGTTCCTCAAGGATCTATACCGGGACCTCTGATATTTCTAATATTTATAAAAGATTGATTCACCAGTAGGTGCAGATAATTCTACTGAGGAACTCTTTAGTAATCTGAGCATTCTGCATACATTATATAGTTCGATGAGTAATGATTAGATGTAATGAATGAAAATTGAAATATGCACAGAAAAACTTCATGTAAAGGACACCGAAATTTCACAATATTCTCGCGATGGTCAGTTTTTCGGCAATTGAATGAAGAAAACCTAGAATATCTTTAGCAAAGTTGTAAATCCGCATGATAATTGATCACAGATACAATGAAGTTGGGTCGTACTGTATTCTGAATTTCTGCCAGGTATGTGTTGTACAAATTGCCCGCCATATATAAAGAGGCCGCCTGTCTATTCTTCTGTCGACTCGGTGAATAGAGTGCCGAGGAAGGAATAATAATAATGAATGGTTGATCTTGGCGAACCGCCAAGGTTAGACTTGAGTTTAGGACAAGTTCTGCCAGAAATTCTGCTCTTATAATTCATCACACGACATAAATTTAGCTCAGTATGTTATTTCACAAGATTTCTCTATGAATACGATATCTGTCTCTATAACAATTCTGTTTGAATCAAGTTCCATTCGACCAAAACATTGAAACTTGGTTGAAACGAAGTTTTTTTTTGTATGATGAAGTCAGGGGATGAGTTGATTGGTGATAAAATTGCGTTGAGACACTGATCTCTAAAAGACACAAGATGAGAAACAAAGTTTCTTGTTTGACTTTTATTGTCATGACGCCAAAGATATGCTGCAATTCAATCGCTTTGATAAAACTTGTGAAGAAACACTGTTTTGTAACGAAAAAAGTTGTATATCGTATGCAAGTTGCATTTGCATCAGAAGTTTGTGATTCGACTGATCTCTCTTGTGATATAGCTGGTAAACTGGGTTACACTAGGAAATAAAGTTGATTATCGAATAATGTCATTCTCTCAGGAATCCCGATACTGAATAATTCATTTCACCATCATTTGTGCTAATCTGCGAACAAGTTATTTTCCCGTAACAATTTCAATGATCGTTCTCGACGCGATAGTCGTTTCGACGTGCATTTCCTGTATTGCGGAGCACGCCTTTGGTCCATCGCTGACCGATCTTCAGATTGACCGAAATTAATAGTCGAGTTGGCCTTGGAGACCGGCGTGACCGCGAGACGGTGCTCTTTTGTTTCTCGTTTACTAGGTATACCCCTACATCGACTCGCGCGCACATATTATCTGGAATCGCGATCGTGCGGAATCCGCTTGATCGCTTCGTCGTCCAAACCGAAGTTTCAGCAATTTTCCAAGCAATCGACAATTTCAACAAAAATTATCGAATTGTTTTTCCTGCTAAATATGCTCCTTATTTTTGTCGAACTGTCGAGACTATAGACTAGTTTCTCTCGCTTTGTAATCGCAGTCAGGTTGTGTGAGAATTTCGAGATTAGTGGAAAAGTCGTTATTCGGCATTGAATCGGCAATGGATCTCACCGGTTCCAATATGGCGACTCATGAAAGGAAAACAATAAAAGTTCGCACTTGCACGACCGTTTCCTTGGCAATCCTCTCTGTCCGATCCGAACCGGAGATCATAAAGTCGACGTTTCAGATGTTTTCCTCCGGTTCCACAGCCTTATTTCTTTGTTCTCCGGTCGGAGGAAGAAGTTATTTCCGTTATGGGAGTGGGCACGTGAAATCCGAATGTTTTCCATCGGTTTTAGTGTTTTCCGGCCGGATTTTGGGAAATTATCATCGTGGGAAATCACGAGGAAATCTCGTAAAAGGTGTACGTTGTCGGTATCAGAACTTCACGATTTTGTAGTTACTAGTTTTAGGATTGATAAGGGTAGATTACGAAAGCTTCCGGTATTGTATCTGTCTGAAAGTATTCATTACAGAGTCTGGATACTTTTTTTGAATCCTGCAGACGGTTTCGGAAAGGAAGAAACAAGGCACAGTAAGAATTTTTCGACTGATGAAAAGTGATTCACAGTGATTTCGAAATTTTGTCTTACATATATATAACTCACAGCCCTTTTCATATCTAAAAACCAAAGAGAAATTCACCATTCTATCTGAAGATTCGGCCAGTGAAACAGTAATTTTCGACATTTTCTTACTTCGGTCCTAGAACCGAGCCTTGCGGAACACCAGCAGTAATATAAGCAATATAAGTTCCTCGAAGATTGGTGTCACTTTCGAGACTAAATCGATTTCAACTCGTGAACAATCAACGAGCATGATGTTTCTCGAAAAATAATCTTGTTTGGAAGTAATAAATAATACCGGCAGATATGGAAATGAAGTTTACCTTGCAATTCAGCCATAACATTTTCCTAACGATGTTTGAAGACGCACGCGAAAAAGAAGCGAGAGCACAAAGTGATGACCCGCTCTGTTTGTTGTTCGTAATAAAAATGTTTGTTCGGTTTATTGGGCGGGAAGTTTTCAGAATTCCATTATCTCAAGGGAAACGGAGATGTGAGATACACCTCGAGTATGTACGAGGTGCCCTAGAATAATAATTTCAAATATTCTAGACATGCAGGATAATATCTTCTTCACCAAACTACTTGATATTCTTCTCGAACCATATCTGGTGTCTGGAAATATAAATCATAGTGACACAGCGAATACGAGTCGGGTTTAGTTGTGGAATCCGGATATACCGGGCCTGTGTCAATATTTTCTCAAATCTCTGTCAGCGTGAAAAGTCGTTGGATAGAGGCGCATCACCTAATTTATTAATTCATAATTAACGTGTTGTTTCAGTCGAAAGATGGCATAATTTACGAAATACGGGTTTGAACTTTTGAGAAGCATTTTTTTAATCCAAAGGGAAGAGGCTTGTCATCTCAGACGAGACATTATTTTCATAGAATGAAATGTCATTAATTCAGTGGACTTGGAGATCGAAGCCTCAACATTGATCGTAAAAGGAGGAGTTTCTCAACAACTTGTGTTCTCTGATGTCTTGAAGAAACGAAGATGACACGAAGAAAGAATATCTCGACTGTTTGCCTTCGACCATTCGAATCCATTTTCTGGCTCATAAAGCTCGGCCGTCGAACGAAATGAGCGATATGGTGGGTAAACAAGAAGTGGAGTGGAGAGCAAGTCTTGGCCTTCCTTCCAGCTACCATCATTTTTCAACGATCTCGTCGTGTGGGCAGCGTCAATATTGATGTACAAGAAAACAAAACTAGTTTCACAGTTTCCGATAGCTTTTGATTGATATTCCCACTATGGAGCAACGAGCGGAGTCGAAAGAATTCAATAGTAGGCGGAAAGCGCATATGTGCATGAAATGCAAGTTCAGAGTCGTACCAATACGAGAACATACTTGGATCGATGTTATCGTTATAGTGGAACAGAATAGAATATTCACGATTGATTTTTATAACTCGTCTTGCATTTCGAGTCCGTTCAAATGCAAAAATAGCCTCTCGACATCTGGCAAATAACGATGGATGGTCCAAAAGACGAAATTTCCATTGCCTTCTGTGTCGTGAAAAACACATTTTGAACAGTCAGTCTTGAAATATATCAATTAAAAGGTGTACGTTCACGCCAAAATAGTTCAATCACCCAATAGACTTTTCTGTGCAACTTTAAATAATGAAATCATCTTTTTGTCTTGAATCTGCTCTCATATCTTTTGACAATGTTTTTGCTTGGTTCAACTTCTCTCTTCTATATAGCGAGTTCATCGTAATAATACGCCACTGATGAAAATGAAGGCATTGGCGAGCTTCGCCTCTAATCGCACGGTACAAGCTACGTTTTGTTATTAATTACATAAATAAATCCAGTTGCCCGAGATTTTTGCGATCGACTGTGTAATTACGGACGCGAGTTATAATCCCAAGATAAACATTCGCGAGAAGAGCTAATTTCTATGCATGATTCGACCAGACCGATTCGTCTGTCAGATAGAAAATGAAAGAACTGAACGAAGCTGACGAATACATTTTTTGTCGAAAGGAAAATATTTTCAAAGATATTGAATGGTTGAAATTTTTCTATGGTAGTTTGAACAGAAACGGTATCGTTGTATTCTGTGAATCGCCGCCTAGATAAAAAAATATTCTTCACCCATATTGATTTTTGTTTGTGTTTGAATAAGCAACACGGTTCTCTGACAAAACATACAAGCACACCACGCGAGCCATATAATTAATGTTTTTTTCGCCTCCGACAAGTACCCAATTACAAAGTGAAAAGACCATTAAAAAAAAATCTCCACTTTGTCTGTATCAACCGTGTGATTTATCGTTACGGCAAAGAAGGAGATTCCCAGTAGTGAGACCCTAAACGTGTTCATTACGCTCGGCCAGTAAATCTTCTTCGCCATACAGGTATAATAATCGATGCACCACCTACAACCTGAAACAATCGAACGCGCCGCGTCGGTTTCCGTGAAAAATCATATTCGTTTGTTATTTATAACGTCATTGTTTACCGCGAGGGGGCGTGCTTTGTTTGGTAGATGGAATCGTTCGCGATGCGGTGGTCATCTGTCAGATCTCAGGGTGAATGTATTAAAAATTTTTACGGCTGGTTGCATAAAGAATGATTGACGCTATTTGATGCTAAGGTGAATATGAAACATGTTCCAATATCACCAATTCATTGACTAATGACGAAAAAGATTTGATGATTATCGTTGTGAGCATTGTTGATAGTGCTTTTTGCTGTTTTTAATTTAGTTTATCGGGTGTTTTGAAAATTCGTCTGTAAGTTTTTCGTGGAGGTGGTACATTCATGTGATTTGTTTGGGAAATATGGAATATGGGTATTATTTTCACAGAAAAATTGAAAATTATTTTGCCGAATCTTCCACTTTCTGAATGTCACTTTAATCAGTGAAGAGGCTACGATTAAACTAATGCCTGATGAAATTCCAGTTGATGGGACATCAAAATTTGATTGGCTTTTATGCAATCGGCATCATACGTTAAATAGCTATCATCATAAATTAACGTGGCTATAAGTTAGTGTGCTGTCGATGATGAGTTTTTTTTATGCAACCCAACCTCGTATATAGCGCCATGTTGAATACTCAACGTGACTTCAAAAGTATCCGATTGAACATTTATGCGACTCTCCTCTTAGTCATTTTGGTAAAGTTTGATTCGTATCCAAATTTTCCATCAGATGCACATGCAAATGAAACTGGAAATGGGTGTTTCTTAGTCTATTCCAGGATTTCATGATGAACTATCTGTTACATTTCTTTTTCATTGATGAATCGAATTCTTATCGTCGGAAGCATTAGAAATAAACACCAAATCTACAAGTTGAAATAAAGTATTTGCTCTGGATTTTCAACGAATAAATGTGAACAAAAGCAGAAGAAAGAGGTAGGTATCAATTCGGCTTGCAAAATCTCCGAATCATACCAGCAAACATGTCCACCTACAATTTTCTTCTTGAATCTTCTTGAATGTTAAATGAAAAATTTCATTTCCATGTTCTCGAGTGTTAAATGTTGGATCCCCGATGGGAATTTCGCATCTGCAAACATGTCACCATATAAACACGGTTATTCGAGGAGATGTAGGCATTAATCAATTAAAAATCTGACGTCATCGGACGCTAATCAATTCTTATTAGCGGAACGAATTCAAGGATACCGAAGCGGAATGTCTATCGCCAGCCCATTTAATAAACATCAATTCGTATAAACTCCAATAAAAATGATGGTGATTATTGGGAGTGCGACTGCCAAAATGCACGACGCGCTACAGCTAACCCCGTACCGAGAAAAGTAAACATCAGAAGCCCGGCAGAGTCTGCTTGCCGGTTGCTGCTGCTGCTGCTGCTGCATTCTCTCACATTGTGTTTCGGAAACAAGTGCACATCGGGTGACCCGCGCTACCTACCAATTTTTCGTTCGAATGTCATTTGTCAGTTTTCGTGAATGGTGCGAAATTCTTACTTCCGGTATACGATGTACGGTTTTTAGAGTGTTGTCAACTTTCATTGTTTCATAGCGTTAACTTTGACGACGTGCTGTCGAATTTTGTGGGTGTTGAGCGAGTCAGGTTGTCGAATGTCTTCAGGTAGATTCTAAGAAAACAGTACCTGCTTCATGGGGATTTATTTGAAATGTTCAATTAGAGAAAGTTTATCACTTTAACAATATATCTACTTTTAGTTTCGAATAGGAAGCTGCAATCAATTTTTTTTTCTAGAACCTTAAAAACTGTATTTATCAATGACATACGCACAATTATTTCGTTGAACTTCTGATGATATTTTTTGGACTAGAGACTTCTTTGTCAACTGATGACATCTTGTTTATATCTTCGTACGTTCTTTGAGCCGATCCTTTCATTCAGTTTCCTCTTACTCAGTTTATTTGTATCGAATCGAGTTGTGTACTGACTGGTGCTCATAGCTCGATTACAGTATTTTTCAATTTGCATCGATGATGTAACCTGAAATTATTCGTTTGCCAACAATATTATTTGTGGCGATAAGAATTTTATGACTGATGTCGATTATGTTTATGGTTATTCGGAAGATTCCTACGAGTTTAAAGTCGAAAACGCAGAAGGTATTGTAAAACATTATTGTGTTTGGAGGATTTTATAGTTATATCAGTCGGACATCTTGAACAAGACGTGCTCAGTAACAGATTCAACAATCTCTTTCGTAGAAATATTTATTATCTAGGTAGATATTCGTATTCTCAATTTACATAGCAAGGCTATCTATGATTAATAGAGGATGCATAAAATGCAGCAAACAGAATTAGAACAATCAGCAAGTCTATATGATCCCATTTAGGGTAATGAAAATATGCCAGTTTCATATTTATTTTTGCCGAGATATGTGTACACGAAAGCGAAAGCCGGGGCAGAGACTTTTCCTCGTAATTTTCTTTTTTGTTTATGAATTTTTCCTACCTTTTACGTCCAGAATAAACACAGACGCACATTGTATATAGTATCGGTATCGAATTACAGCTCAAATGCGGTTTATTTCGGGAGATGGCATAAACATGTTCTGCATATTTAATGCATCGAACTCTTTGCATATTCCTACTCGAATCGAACAGAGAGTTTTTGGTCGTGTTCGAAAAGAAAAATCGATTAAATTTCGTTGGTAACAATATAAATGACCGCGTTCGACGTGTCTGGTCACACATTCGATTAACTAGAGGTCAGTTGATATCGTTAGTTGTCTATAAAATTCAATTATCGGTCGAAAGTACCCCGCAAAATGAACCGTGAAGCAGTAATCCTTGTACCTGACATTCAACGACGCAATTTCCATTCGAGTTATCATAATTATAACTAACAATAGACACCTGACACGTTTCTATAAGTCCGCCGACGAAATTGTGTGAACTCGTGCAATTTTTTTACAGAACAGATCCAGGAGTTGAACAAACATACGAGAGATAAACGCCATGACGAAATTATCATTCATATCTTGCCGGAATAATAATAATAATTATCCGAACATTTCATTCAGACTTTACTTGAACACGTAAGTGAGTCTAGCAAGCGGGTCGTCTGTCTGGTCTTGTCTGGCTGTGGTGGGTGATGTGTGAAAAGGCGACATTACACAGTGAAGTGTTAATGAAAAGTGCGTTTGTGGTGGCGTGAAAAAAATAATAGTAATAACAGCTCGAGTGGTCTCAAGTGTGGGAAACATGGTACGCGATCAGACGTCCAAAAGCAAGAAGAAGAGTTTGTCGAGGCGGGAATTGGACGAGATAAAAAAGGTATTGAATTGGAAGCTATTTGGGATTCGAAATATGTTCATCGTTCATATGCTATTTTATTATCTTCGGACTCGACCTCGAAACGGGTTTGGGCATTTCGTGATATCTTCTTTCATTTACGAGATATTACCACTGACAATTTTTCAATTTGATCAGGATGTCTTCTTCAACATCATTTTCGTTAGTTTGACTTTGGCCAGTGTTGGAGAACATGCTCTGTACTAAAATAAACATACTCTTTAATCCGTTTAACGAAGTGTTGGAGAGATAAACGTAGGTAATTTATGATTCTCATGAAGTTCATTTTGATGCAATCAACACTGTTATCAGTGACTTTGTTTGAGATGCTTTGGTAAGCTTTAGAATCTATTTCTCAGACTGGTGTATCAAGAATGAAGAACTAGATAGTCGAAATCAGGTCGTCTGTTTTAGGATGTTCTCCTCAATTCGCTATTGGAACAAAAATATTATTTCTAACGTTTCAATTCTGGAACTACACTAATCTGCTTTTGCTTCTTTGTCTCTACACCATTCGTTACTTCAGAGTCGCATTAATCGACCTAATTTCCACTATGCGCCACAACAAAAATTTATTGTTCCCATGAAATTTAATTCTGGTTGGTCTTCCGCAGCTTAATGAAATTGGAATTTAAAATTGCCAAGTAGTGACCTTGTGGACTGTTTCCTGTACACCTTTTAGCTTAATTGAACAAAACAGGTAAAGGTTCGCGTGTGAATTTATAGCTCCAACTATCGTACTAGTAGTTTTTTCTTCACGAGGATCTGATGGTTGGCTGAAAAGCTTGGGTAATTTTAATTAATGTATGTGGTGGCAGATCATTAAAACTAGAAAATAAAAGTATTAACGGAGAACCGAAAAACTAATGAGCGACGAAAGTGTGTGAGTTATTTGATCTGTTTGACATGACGTCAAGACATTTATGGTGGCAAGATGCACAATATTCTGGATACATCGCGGATGAATTGAACTTTATTCTCTCTCGTCGAAGAAGACTATCAAGACGACCTTTAAAGCGAGTTGAGCTCGTCGTGAAATGAGGTACATCCCGCGGTTATACTCTTTAACAGTTTGTCGAAGTAATTGACCGGAAAAGTTCTATTGCCTCGGGAAAATCTTTCCGGATCCGGATAGAGGGAATTTACTTTAGGTCACTCTATACATAATATCGTTTTGATGTATTTCGAATAACATAAATACCGTCACAGAATTTTTGAGTAACATGACCCTAACTCGAAGTTGAGCGCGAAGCTGGTCGTGCTTCTAAGCTTTAACATCTGTAAATACGTCTTTCGAGATTTACAGCCGAGTATTCTCTAAGTAATCTACTGTCGATAGAAGACATCTGAGTATTTAATACCAACTACTAATAATGTCCATTTACGTCCTACCTGAAGAATTTATAGCTTTGAATATATTTTTTGTGAACCCCCAAGACGGCGAAGCAAATTTGTGTCTCCGGTTGTAAATCTCTTCAGCGTACTCGACAATAACAGATTCGTTTATGGAAAATAATCATTGTACTGAACTCATCGATTGAATTATTCATCTCATTGAATTATGAAACAGCTGTCTGATCGAGCGATTATAATGAGCAAGATAGTATTGCGCACAAACAAAACAATGAGCACGTTGTTTTGGAATAAATTGACGAGAAGGTGGTACCATACCGAGACCAATTTTGATCGTTCCCCTCTGACCTGGGTTATATCAACTCCAGAAAGCTAGCAGAACCACTCCGGAAAATTCTTTTCCTCGGCCAAAATTTTAGGCTAATTCAATGCTGATTTATTAATCTACTGCTAATTTTTTTTTTGCGAAAAACAAGGGATCTGCTAGCTTCACGTGAAGGTAAAAAAAAATTAATTACGCCATAATTTAGGACTATTTTATGGGTGCTACTTCAGCCTACTGAGGACTTTTCTGCTATTACAAGGCTAATTTATTTTTTGCCATTGGTTTTGCTAGCTTAGCCCGCGATTTTTTGGCATGAAACGAAGAGCAATAAATTCGGCAATAGTGTAATGAATTAGCCTTGAATTATGGATTTTTTTATTATTTTAATTTTCCGAGGTGGTTCTGCCAGCTTTCTGGAGGTGTTATAATTCACCGTTGTGAATGATTTTCAGGAAGCCGCCCGCAGATACACCGACACCAGTTGGCGTATTTTCAACCAAAGCCGGCAAAAATCGGCATCGCAAGAGAACGACCCTAAGGAGGATGCCGTCATCCCCAACGGACTTACGCACCACCCCCAAAATGAAACGACTAATAACAATGTCGACGACGTCGACTCTTCTGGTAGTAGTATCGTTTACGAAAAAATTCGCAGGCCCGAATCGAGGCAGGTTGTCGAAGTCGAGACGGTCGAAGTGACGTGCGCGCCTGTCAAAAGTCAAGCGGAAGTCTTTGTGGTAAGGATAGTCGATGGTAACGGTGTGCCTTCAGTAGCGCTACTAACTCTGCAGCACACCCAACGCAAAACTAACTAATTATAAGAATGATATTTATTGCAACTGATATGAAATAACTAACAGCACCTAACTAACGATATATTTCAAACAACTTTATTCATGAACAATGTTGATTTTCGAATATATTATTGATATTAATGGATATTATTTCCGAACAAAAATTTGATGATCGTTGATTCGGTGTATAAGTCACACTAGTGGATATTATTTTCCATGAATCAGTAGTAAATGAACATCCATAACCTACACTCTTATTGCTTCACGTACTGATATTTGATTATTTTGTTTTTCAAAAATTTATATCGAAAAAAAAATCTCCTCACCAATTAATAGCTAAGTTTGTAGACCATCTGTTTTGTGTACAAAAAGTGAATAGTTGAAAATTTTCCTCCACTTACTATGGATATGTCTACAAAGCCACAATTTCTCTCATCATATATATATGATTTTTGATCGATTTCACTGCAATTCATAATGAATATCAAATTCTCATCCATCAAATATTGCATCTTTCAATAGGTATGAATTGACAATCGAAAAATAGACATTTGACCAATGACAAATTGAAAAATTCTCGGAACTGATTAATTGCGATGAAACGTTGTCTTTTGTAATAATTTTCGTTTGAGTTTATTTGCTGCGCGAAATATAAAGTGGGTAATCGATGCCCTTTTGACCTAGCCACTCCTCGTCCTCGTTTGTAGGTCAGTTTAGGAAATTGGGTTGGGGAGAACGCTTATCTCAACCGAATGGGATCGAACTGTGGGTGGGCAATGTTCCCAGGAGGAATCATGTTTGCTAATGAAGTTTCAGAATCGGAAATGATCGTGGATCACTTTGATGTTGAAATTTCACAGTAATGAATCAATGAATGCCTAGAAAAAAGAACACGATTTGGAACTATATGTCTTTGAATTGGTCTGTCAAATTACCCCTAGTAGACCACCCCTATTTGCAATTGTGTTCTGTAATAAATGATTCATTACATACAGTTGGGACTCGTACGTTGACATGATTTTGTATCTTTCAGTTAGATTATAATCAAACCAAATAAAAAATTCCTTTCTCGTTCACCCCAAATAAGTATGTTGATTAATTTTGCTGATCCTATTCGGTGTCCAGCAAGTTCACCTGTTCTGACACCGCTAGTCTTTTTCTTTTGGGGTCTTCGAAAACATTGGGATACTTGCATTAGGGGGTGTTCACTCAGGGGGGGTAGTTCCAGATGTGCAAATGGATTTCCTGAAAGAAATCAATGTAAACACTTCATATAACGAATTTTTCTGCTATCCAACTCAAACTATTGGAAGTTATTCTTCTGACATTTCCTCCATCTTCTCGTGTTCTTCTTAGGCTCTCTCTCATCACAATTCTATTGCTTCGAAACCATTTTACGGTTGTAGGTTCGTACCTTCAGTTCAGACGACCACCGATTGTCTTCCATTCAACTCTCCAACGACGAACAATCAAATTAGGTGCCTCTATATATCGGGAATTACTCGATGGCCTCCTTCTATATATATATATATATATACAGGGTGAGTCAAAAATGTGTACCGAGCTTTCTGGGGCTGATAGACCATCGAAAAATAAGTGTAGTTTGATGATTAAACTCATGGCCCAAAATGCATATTAAGGGAGATATATCCTTCCAAAGTTGATAAAATTTAAATAATTTCTCCGCATAACTTCTGAACGATGAAAGCCACCCGATTGAAATTTATATTGTTATAAAGGGTGTTTTCAGAGGGTGAGTCATGATTTTTTGTAGAAAACTTTTTTCCTTTTTCCCTGTATTATTTTCGGTGAAAAAACAGGAGCATTCGATGGAGCGAAGAAAATTACATGAAAAAGGTACTCTTATTCGAATACAAAAAATTGAGCCGTTCGTGAGATATTTGAGTTTTTGTAGTTACATGATATCAGCAGATTGATTTTATTCATCGCGAGATTCATCGGTATAACGATATTTCAGTAGCATTTGCATTTCCGAAGCACTCGCCAAGCATTAGAAGCATATCAGTTTGTTCAGAGAACGAATAACCTGGCATATTTCTTAAAATCTCAGTTGATAATCGCAGTGATAAATGACACAGAAAAACCACACGAACAAATCGACTACAACAATGTTGACTCGAATGTTGATGACATGAACGTCAAAATTGAGAACAAAATTATTCATCATGGCCTGCTAAAATATTGTTACCGATGAATAAAATCAATCTGCTGATATCATGTAACTACAAAAACTCAAATATCTCACGAACGGCTCAATTTTTTGTATTTGAATAAGAGTACCTTTTTCATGTAATTTCCTTCGCTCCACGAAATGCTCCTGTTTTTTCACCGAAAATAATACAGGGAAAAAAGTTTTCTACAAAAAATCATGACTCACCCTCTGAAAACACCCTTTATAACAATATCAGAAATGTGGAAGTGTGACGAAAAAATGTATTTTGACAACATACATTCATGCACAAAATTTCAATCGGGTGGCTTTCATCGTTCAGAAGTTATGCGGAGAAATTATTTAAATTTTATCAACTTCGGAAGGATATATTCCCCCCTAATATGCATTTTGGGCCATGAGTTTAATCATCAAACTACACTTATTTTTCAATGGTCTATCACCCCCAGAAAGCTCGGTACACATTTTTGACTCACCCTGTATATATCCATCTATTTATCTTGAAAGGGGCCGACATCGTCAGGCGATAGGATGAGATAATGCTTGCGCACGATCTAGCCGGGTCGTGTTCGCTGCTTCATTTCTCGCGATTTCGATAATTCGACAGTACTTACTTTTCCGTGAGAAGTACTGTCGAAATGTTTCTCCAGTCTTCAGCTCATCCATGATGAACATATCGGACACTTCATTAGCTCTGCAAATATAACGAAGTGTTTGTTGGTAGAATGTGTAGGTATATTATCGTTTGCCAAAGCGAAAGGTGTGTCACCGAATGAGATTCCACGAAAGTCACACGTTGCAAAAGCTGTTTTTCTTCCATACTGCCTGTAAGTTAATCGAGGAGGTAGAATATGTTCATTTTTTTTTCTCATCTCTATCTTTACCTTCCTTTTTCCCCATCATTTTCATCTCTTCTCTAAAAGTAAAAATACAAAAATTCAATAATCATTATCATCTGCCCACTGATGTCCTGAATTTAATATTTATATACAAAAAAAAATTAAGTGTCACAGAATCTGCTTGCATTCTTCTAAACTCGAGATCTTATATAATTCCTTACTCAGTTGATTGTCTTAATTGAACATATCTTATTCAAGGTTCAGCTCTGAAATGAATACTGCGTGATGATATAATAAATATCATTTTTCGTTATCGTGAACTGTGACCTGTATATTTCATTAGTGGTCGGCATCAGCTGGTCGTTCTTTCTTCTCCATTCGAAAAGCGGTCCGCTGCATGAATTCCGTATGGTTTACATACTTTTACGTGTGCAGCATATTTCTTCTTCTCGTTCCTAGTATCCGAGCACGTGCTCGCTCATTTTTCCCAGAACGTTGCCTGCCTGCCTGCCTTTGCCGGCGCCCATCCGTCAGTCACAGTGCGTCGTTAGTTTTTCTTTGACGGTTTCGAAGAAAAATGCATTTCTCTCATTGATAATCTCGGTAATTGTTTTTCTTGTATATACATCTTAATATTCTCTTTGAATATGCCATCTGCCTCATCAGCAGTTATGGGAGAGTTTGTTGACTGATCAATTGAAATCACAATTTTATTTCCGACGGAGTCGAATGTTGAAAAGCTATAAAGCGTTCGGAAAGCTTTTGAATAAAATTATATTTACTGCCACTTGGGTAACTTTATAACTTCCTTTCGGCCGTAAGTCTGAAACATGTGCGCCACTCGGAATCGAAGCTGCCAAGGCCGACGTTGCGGAAATAGGAGGTTTCGTTTTAATTTTTTGTAGTTTTGTAATATTAATAATAATATAAATGCCATTACCTACCGAGAACTCGTAAAACCGATAAAAGTACCACCACCTTTGTTACGCCACACTAGAGCTATTATTAGCACACCGGGACGTGTAAATACAAATGGTCATGAAGGCGAATAAAATCTGGCGGTGGTTATGATTGGACGCACATTTCGATATACCTACGAGGAACAATCGTTGTTTCCGAATGAAATGTGCATTCGATGCACTAGCTTGCTTTTTACGGTCGAGGTTATCGGTAGCAGGTATTGTGACAGCTTACTACGCGTCTTTGGCCACACCATTCATCATCCGGAATTATATACAATAATAATAATAAGCTATTATTCGCTCGCCGAACCGGCTTTGCGCAATCTGAATGAACGATGAATGATATTCTAATTGAATTATGTATCCGACGACGAGCTGTCATTTAGTCCTGTGGAGTCTCCCAAGGATCAGATCTTGGCCCAGAATAATTTCCTAATAACATCATATAATAATCATGTTTTTCAGATTATGGAATTTTCTCCCCTTGCTTCTAAAAATAAAAATAGAAACATGATGGTTTCAATATATTTGCAGTAAGGACAGATCAATGAATGTCTCGAAATGTCATGTCGTTTGAAAAGTAACTTTTGCATATTTAAAAATGATAAATTAAATTCATTAATGATTAACAATTTCTATTGGTGAACGTTTCGAGAAAGAATAGACATAGAATTGTAAAATTTTCTTTCTGAAATATTCTGTTTGCTGATTGTCACTTTTCATTGACAAGTTGACAGGCAGAAAATGTGAGTCATCTGGTGTATCTTCATTATCAACTATTTCCTTATATTAATAGATACGTTATATAAGGAATGGTCATCGAATTTTCATATTCCAAAGTTATTTCAGTTGAAAAGACCAAGGAAATTTGGTCATACACTTGGTCGTACTTGGCGAGTCCGAGTCTGAACTCTATCTCGAACGATCCACCTGGAAATGGCAGATTTCAATTTCCCATCGGGCTCTCAGCTCCGAGCCGGTAATAACGCCATCATCATTATCGACCGATTTACTCGAAATTGCCAAAATTACAAGCCGAAATCGAGATGAGTCCATTAGCCGGAAAACATCGAATTACTACACACATCGCCTCATTATGAATATAATCATCGTGAGATGGCGATGGTGTGACCTCCGAAGGCATGAGGATGCGAAAAGTACGATTAAAGCTATTCCACACGACGACACATTATCTATACGCTCGCAGTCATTTCCACGAGGCGGACAATCTTCATACTCGAATCGAGACGAATATGGTGATGGTGTTGATTTTTATGAAATGTAAACTTTCGTGTGAGAAAGCGTTCTAGGAAGCCTGTCAACGAGCGTTATTTATCTCTCAGATTATTAGACTCGACTTCTTTCCAACTGTCGCTAGAAGAAGAAAAAAAAAGATGGGGAGTGCCGCGAATAGTAGAGTTAGTCTAAGAAAAAACCTCAGGATCACTCGCATGGAAGTCAATTTCAGTGTGATGATACGAAAAAAAGTGGCCTAAAGCTTCATGATATTTCATATTCTTCACTCAACAATACCAATACATTATTGATCCAAGGAGACAGCCCGTTCGAATCGGTTCATTTCGGAATAGATGAAGATTTATGATGCGAGTATTATACTACATTGGCCAATCATTTGGGCACGCATTTTCATGGCACTTTCATGAGAATATATGAGTATAGATCACCGGTAATGGAAACTATCGATTTTCCATAAGTCGCATGGAAAAACCTGACTTCTCAGCAAAGTAAAAAAAGAATACAATAACTATCATATGAAAATATTACTTTTTCGAAGAACACACAAAAGTGACTAGAAAAACAGCATCGAACTATTGTAGATTCCAGTAAAAACATCATCTTCAATCACAAAGCCGGATAATACAAGAGACAATGATGACAATATTAGTTATATTTGGAGTTCAACAATTTTTCGTTCTGTTCAACATTTTTTCATATTATTTCTTATAAAAACATCATGTCCTAGTTTTTTTAAAATTTTTTCTTCATTTTCCGAACGATACAAATAATTTTCATTCACAATCAGTTGACATGCTTTATCCTCGAATTATTAATCTCATGACAGCAAATGAAGCAAGTGAAGTGAATGGTGTGTCTAGTGAAAAATAACTAATGGGTTCTTCCCATCAACGCCTCTATTCATTTAGGGGTGATTTTTTTTTACAAAAGTGGATGTGAGATATTACCGAAACTATTATTATTGTTTGCAATTATTTCATTCCGAAATTGCCTGAACAATAATACGTGTGCTAAATGTAAATGAATTTCGTTGATTTTTGAATAATTGGCGACCTTCGTTCCCGCCTGCACTTTCGGACATCATCATCGGTCTCTCGATTCCGCGTTGGCTGTGGCCGGTGTAGTGCATTTCTTCCTCTTCTTCTTCTTCTTCTTCGTCTACCGTTACCGCACCTTCGTCGTCATCGTTCGCGTTAAAGTTTACGTTGGCGAGTCAGTGACTCGATGGATAGCGAGAGCGCCGCTTTCCCGTTTACTCAGTTTCTTTGATCGCGAATAAAACGACGTCGACGTCCTCGTCGGACGTCGCGACGTCATGACGGCGCCTGCCGAGAGGAAGGCGTTGTGATGTTCCGTGGGTTTTTCGTCGAGAGGTGCGTACTTCCAGTCATGATTTTCATTTCGAGTAATCCACTGGAGTCGAAAGAATCTGAATCAGTATTCATGCTGAAATGTTATTCCATAAGGATGAATCTACTTCGTCGGTCAAATTTCGAGGTTATGTTTTATTGTTATGAGCATACTTTCGTTTTGGATATTTGTAAAGTCAGTTATTATTATTAATTATATATATTAGATGTTGATAACGATAAACATTATATTTCATCAAAAACATAGCATTATCATAGTGAATGAAAGAGATCGAAGGGAAATATTCGGTCAATTTTTCGAAGGTGTTCATCTCGATAAATCATTTCACTCTATAGTAGAAGAAAGTTTTCATTTTCACCATTGAACACCATCTGTTCAATTATAAATGTTATCCATAATATTATTCAGCAGATGCAATAGAACTTTTGAGTTTTTGGTAATTAGTCAAGGAATTGTTAATGAACTGAACATCTTATTAAGCAATAGAAGGTTTTCATCGGAAAACTATCTGATTCGATTAGATATTTCGAATTTCGATGTAACGAGTGAATTTCACCTGCGTGGTATTTTTCCATTTCATGATAAATGTAATGAATTCGACATCTATATTTCTGGTTAATATAATGAGGAAAATACCTTCATTATACTCAATCTCCAGATGATTTGTCTATTATGAACTATGGTGGTTCTTTTTTCGTAACAACTTTTGTGCTCAATGTGATTTTAAATTATTGGGTGAATGTTACTTTTTCTTTTCATGTTAGGAGAGCAAAATCGATTCGCCTTTATATTTTTTCATTAGAAAATGTGACAGTCAAAGGTCAATAACTAGCTGTGCATTGAGTAGGGCAGCGCATTTTTAATATTACTAATAGTTTTTTGCCGTGGCAACCAACACGTAACACTCACATCGAGTATTTCTAGGAATCACCGCGTTCTGAAAACCTCGCACTATCAAAATTCACCTTGACATCCAAGTTCATTGTCCCTGTAGGTTATGTAACATCTACAATGAAATCGGTGTTCAGTCAAGTGCGGAAAATATCAAATTTCATGTCATTTTTAAAGAGAGTGTTATATTCCAACTACCTAGTTGGTACTTTTTGTACTCTCATAGTTATGGTCATCGATCAGCAATTGACAGCATGACCACATAGTGTAAAATCCAAAAATAGAAATTTGTCAATTGTATCTAGTAGCGGGATGTTTTTTTTTTTTTAGAAAATTGATCAGCTGGCTCCAGTGTAATGTAATTCGAAGACGGGAAACAGCTACACGCGTGACTTGCCATATACGAACGAACATTTGAACTCCAATATCATTTTACACAAAAGTCATTCCTGAGTTGAGACCGGCCGAGACTAATCGCAAGAATTGCGACTCGGTATATTCCGTTCCGAGAAAGAATAAATGTCCAATCACATCGAGTGGAAGAGAGAAATGAGATGAGTGACAGCGTCAGTGTCAGTTGTCACTGTGTTCTTGATTGCAGCCGATTCTCTTAATTTTTCGGTGATAAATGTTACACACGCGATCAATTTTGGTAACGATGAATTTTTAGTATCATTTAAAAAGTTTTCATCAATCTCAGAGATATCTATTAAATAAACTCAAATGGTGGTATGGTGGTACATGGAGCACCCTGTGTTCTGATGGTACGACCCACGACATCCAATTTGAAAAATGGCAAAGAACAAAACACTAACCGAAGCAGCAAATAAACACCACCGACTATAAATAACCTCATCTCAAAATACAGTCCCAAAAAATAATGAAAAACTAAAGCAGAGTTCTCGCCTCCACGAGGTTTTGTTTTATTATTTGTTGAAAGAATTCAAATGAGATACCACAATACACTCAAACCCAAAAGTTATGATAGCCAAGATATTGCCCGAAGATGAACACTTGAACCTTCAATATAATGCTTCTGATTTAGAAAGTGATAAAGTTGTAGGCAGGGTTTTTTTTCAGGTGATTTTTTTCCTGTAATCTGATTTTGCCAATGTTATCCGCTCTGTATACATTAATATGGTATTTTATATTCCAACCAAATATCGCCTTGATCTTTTCAACAATAATAACGAGAAACCTTCTACTCGAAGCTATATGTCTTCTAATCTAACCTGTTTGGACACTGTTTTGAATGGCAAATAAGCCAATTACGTCACTTCTATTTCGGCTTCTGCAATGTCCCCGGTTGGCATGCATAAATAATTATGACATTTATGGTATTTTTAGAGCTTACACTCTGTATGGGTGTGTTAGTTTTTATCATGTTCTCGAATAATAATTCGGGAAGGTTATCACCATAAAACATTTCGCTAACCTCTAAATTTGCGAGACAATTGAAGGATACTTTAATGAAAATATAAACGTCGAGCTATGGCTAGAAAATGATGTCTATAAATAAAAACTATTCTAGAAAGCATTCTCAAGAGGAACACCAGGAGGCACTCGAAACAAGAGGAAGTTACAAAAGATTTACAGATGTTAGAATGCTGCGTGCTATACATTTCGTAATATCCAATTAGTAACGGAAACCGAAATAACATTATAAAGGGGCAAAAAATGGATGACTCTATAAAAATAAAATGAAAAACAGGTTCTTTACTGTCGCTATTGGAATATATGTGTGTTGTACACACTAATCGAATTTCCAACTGGAACCACAAGAATTTGATCAACGAAAACATCTCGATACGTCAAAATGAATCAATAATTTACTTGAAAATGGTCCTCACAACAATATAGATAATTTCTTAGAAATAATTATTCAATTTCCACTACCGTTCTTGATGAAAATATCATCGTCGAATATGAAACGTGAATGACAGTTCATATTCTGTAAGCTATCAACTGTAACATTCAGTTTAAGAGTCGAGATCAGGAATTTTTCAAGGTCAGGTCTAATGAATGTGACAGACGCATATAATGGATATTATGGCGTATGTCGTGATAAATATGGAATTTTCTCATGAAAATTGATGTGTTTTCTAGCAGTTGATCTTCCTTTTTTGCTAGATATGTCCATGGGTGCAACATGTAAATGAATGTGAATCGTGGAGGTCACAAAAAGTGCTCCCATGGCAGTAGAGCTACCTGGAGTGACGCCGTCCAACTCGAAAAAATATATTTCGCTAATGTTGTGTAGTTCTTTCTTCTTTCGCTGGCGATCTTCACCTTGAAAAATCCGGAACGATTGGGAACGCCTCGAAAATTCTTCGAACCACCGCTGATTTATGCACACGCGAGCGATCGAGCGCTAGCTAGGCCGGCGATTCTTCGCTAACCCAATCGGAGGAGCGCTAGTGTTGCCAATCTAGTCGAGCCGAACGGAACGCGACCAGCCATGCTACAACTAGCTCTAGTAGCTACTAACTAATACTAATGCTAATTTATTATTCGTGTAAAATAGTGTTTTAGGTTTTCGGGAATTTGACCGGTATGTTGTCCAGGTACTTGAGGAGTCCGGATCTTTTTTATCTGCATTGGACTGGGGTGAGAATTCGATTAATAATTTTTTTGTCATCAGATAAGTAGGTAATTATTGTTTTTTGTTGTGCAACTAAATTGTTTTGAGTCGATTCAGTGATGACAGGCATTTATTATTTCATCCTCTTCGATTTTGATGACTATGGTGAATATTTTATGTATAGCTTGAAGTACAATGATCTGCACGTTGAAATTTTTTGATACTCTCTATGGTGCTTTTGTAGAGACCCACAGCATAAGCCATCTGATGAATTTTCAAAGATTAAAAAAAAAGAAAACTAAAATCATTTTTTTCACTTGTAATCGCCGGGATCGGTTTGACGTTTAAGGAAAACATGTTTGGGTTTCATTTTCCATTATACCTTTTCTCCATTCGAGCCATTCGCTGGTGAAATCTCTCGTCATATTCCTAAATTGTCAGGGAAGAATTCCTTCCAAAAGGGCGTAAAGAAAATTCAGATAAAGCCCTCCAGGTCCGATGGTTGACTATTTTCCTCCTGTATCTAGCAATTTTGTTCAAAAAGCAATCCTGAATGTGAGACGTATGTAATGGAGTTTTCTCCAACCTGAAATTATTTCGATCAGCTTACGATGTGATGTCTTGGTATGATACGTATACCTTTTGGTTAGAATTCAGGAGCAGGAGCAGTGCGACTAGACATATCGCAGACATGCAGAAGCCCTCGACAACGGTGTTTACAAACAAGGTTTCAGATGGTCCCCGAAGATTAAAAATAAGTTACCGCGGGGTGAAAAGATGTGTTTTTTTGTGTGCTCGGAAGCACGTGTACTTTTTGTTTATGTTCCTTCCTGATTCTTTCGTTAATTAGCCGAGACTCCCCCAAGATAATTAAACTCTTTCCGTATTTGTCTCGTGCAGATGTCAAAAGGGGATCGGTTTTCTGGCGCCTCTGTTCACTACACTTTTCATCTATAATCGAGAAAAAATTCACTTTCTAATACATTGTTTGAACGGAAGAAAGTCGAACAAGCAGATGTTTCAATCGTCGACGTTGGCAGAATTTTTCGTTAATATCTTATTAGCTATTTTATTTATAATTTCATATCTATAGCGTCAACATTCTATACAAATGATGATACTCTTCTTAGAAGATTCTTGTTTATACGAACATGACTTTAGTGTGACCAATGATAATTTGTTGATTTGGCGAATATTTCAAAGATATACTTTGTCTCCGTAAAGGCCTTCATAATATTTCCGATGATGTTGATAAATTGGTATGACATAATTGATGGGAATAGGTAGAAATCTATTAGATATAGACATTCCAGTTGTTTTTTCATTCCAGTTTCGTTTGATTTACAAATGCATGGAAATAAATGTCGCGCGCTCGCTCTTATTTATGGCATCGAGTGGCCAACTAGTTGAACAATAATTCTATGGACGATAATAATAATCATGCTGTATGTATTCGTAACATTCGTTTCTTAGCATCGAATCGATATTTCCATGAAAATATAAGTTACGTGTACAGGAAATGGATAATCATCTGTGAATTGATCTCAACTAATAAATCCTAGAGAGGAATATTCGAATAGTAAAACTTGTTCGGATGTTGGATTGAATAGATCTCTTATTGAAAGCGATTGTTTATGGTGTAATTTGGTTCATTGTATGATTCACTGGGTAAATTATTCAACGTACGAATAATCGAATAATCCATCATGCATTCGAAGGCATCACCAGCGTTTGTACAACATAGTCATGTTTCTGTAATCATCCATTATATGATGATGAATATAAATTAATGGCTTCCAAAATAGCCCTCGAAATATTCGATAGTCGTTTAAATGTTCCGAACTCCAATACCATCGATTGTGTGTATTTTGATTTTTGGTGTTGTATGTAAGAGCATCACGAAATTTGCGCCGTCGCTCCAGCCTCAAGCTTCTCTTCATACACTATTAAATTCTAATCCCAAACTCCAATTCCATCTACTCACGGATTCATAGGGATATGCGTAGATGCCATGTTGCAATTTACTCCCTTCTCGAATAGCAAAAAATCGTCTAGAATTCACCGCTCGATTCTTCAAGAATTTTCAGAATATTCTTCAAACTCACTCAGTACCACATAAATATCAAGAAGAACTATTTCTCAAAGGCCTGTGTTTTTCGACATATCTGATGTCTTATTTTTCCACAATGAACCTTCCTCTTAATTTTATCGCCCTCATTCATTCACCCCCTGTATATATTGTGAGCGAAATATCTTCGACACCACCGAGGCATCTTCCCTTAGGGGCGATATAGATTATCTGTCAACTTTAGTAAGGGTGGCTTTTCTGCAAAGGACGGACCATTTATACAGACCTCTTATTATATTTAGAGACCACACGTGATCGTGGCTAAAGTGGAGATACCGATACGTCTAGTTAGTTTGCTTTTTTTTTTTGGAAATGTCAATCTGCAGAATTCGTCTGGATTTTGATTGGACATTTGTTTTCGAAGGGTACCCGCATCAGTCACACTGCAAATTTTGCTCATTGTGCAGATTCATTTGTGATTCAGGAAGTGAGCTAATGATATTGTTTTCGTTCTCTTGTATATTTGTTGATTCATTCAAAATATGTTATCAGATCCGTAACATCAAGTCTTCCATTGAGAGGTAATAATATGCTTTGATTAAGAGGTAATTTCAGTAAGTCGAATTGAGATAATGTTAATCGCCCTACGAATCTGTATTTGTTATTTCATCATACGGTTTGATTTTATATTTTTGTCAAACAATTATTGTTGGAGAGAAAGAATCTGATGAACTCGTCATACACAGTTGGATCATATGCCCATGCGAAAAAATACTAGATTCTTTGAATGTTTATGAGCTAAAACGAAGAGAAGTTCCTGATGGTGACCGTCGTTGTATACGGGGGATACGGGGATTGCCGAAAATTCGCGTCAGCCGGCCGATCCAGACCGAATCGCGCCGTCTGCACGGATCTCCCGGAAAGAGGGGACTCCTTCCCTTCTTCGTTCCGGGATGCATCCCGAAAAGCGGGCGTGTCTATAGTGTCGGTTGCATCGTCATGGTGCTCGTGCCGGGTCGCAAGTCTCTCGCGCGGAGTTGTCGATGGAGTTTCAACTTGTTTTTCCATGACGGTTGACAGGTGATTTCTCTCGTACACTGTCCCGATTCGTCCAGTGAAACTGTGTCGAAAAGTATTCTTTATAAACGCCATAACATGTATCCTTGAAACGCGACCTTCAAAGACATTTTTTCAATAAACAGGCTTTTTATTATGTGAAGAAAAATTTCACTATCAGTTTCCATTTTCAGAATCGTAATTCATAGGTATGCTTTTCTGTTGGCATATTTCCAAAATTCAGAGGAAGCTTTCACGATAATTCGAGCAA
Source organism: Gastrophysa polygoni (assembly GCA_963576655.1). Lineage (NCBI taxonomy): Eukaryota > Metazoa > Arthropoda > Insecta > Coleoptera > Chrysomelidae > Gastrophysa > Gastrophysa polygoni. Next base: position 14,659,152 of record OY755093.1, read on the forward strand.
AATTAATCTTCTTTGAAAGTGAAGTTCTACAACTCGAGATGTGTGGATATGATTGATCATTCAAGTAGAAAATAACGTTGATGGTTCGTCGATCATCAATTTTGAAAATCGGTGATTTGGGATGATTGAAATTTTAGACTGACAACGAATGAATATAAATTGTGCGATAATCTGAATCTGAACTTTGTGATAACTATTCTATATAGGTACTAGACGACTGAGACTCATCTGTGATTCGTGACTTAGAAAGTGAATTTCACATTTATTTTCGAGATGTCTATCGAAAAATCGAATTTACGTCTACCGCTGAGGTGCTGCTATTGCTGCTGCCAAAATCGAAATTTCGCTACGAGTCAGCAGCAAGACGTTACGAAATTGTTATACCGCATCGCCTTCACCGTCTGGCACGTGTCCTTTTACATGGAAAATGCATCGATCCAGGTATATACCTATTGAAATCTCAGTTTTCATTCGTATACATCAAAAATTTACTGATATCGTCATCGGTATTTTTAAATATCTCTGCAAATATTTGCCAAGAACCATGCACGAATTGCGATGGTATTGAGGAGAATACGCTGGGGCAAATATTTATATTATAAATTTCTCAGTATGCCATTGTTTAGCAATATGCTATTTTTCTTAACACTTGATAATATCATGTTGAATAATATAATATATATCGTATGATCATATGCAGGTAGCAAGAAGATCCAAAATTGCCTTTAAAAAATATCCACTCGAGAATGGAAATAGAGCTAACATTATTTCGTTTTGCAGAACTTTTGCTGTTAGATTCGTTTGAGGCAACGATTTTCTGCAAACAGTAACTTATAGAAAAATGCTGTTAGTTTGTTAGAACTTCAGGAATCAGAATACCAAAAGAATAATCTAGAAAAAAAAAACGAAATGTTACAATATTTGTGATTTTCAGGATTTCGCTCCACTAACTTGGAAATATTCTACCAAGATCAGACCTTCTACCGAACATCATCTGAACATTGTTTTATGATATGAAAACATTTTCAGTCGTTTCATCAAATGAATCTAAGAGCCGAAGCTCTACGATCCAAAAATCAGTTCCAATACTTCAGCGACTTTGATGATTCTTATAAAGACAACCAAAATGATAGGAACTGAAATCGAATTTTATTTTCGAATGTCTCAGTCAACTAAATAAAGATAGGTAATATTTCGGAAGGTAAACTAACACCAACTCAATTCGCACTAGAAATATATATTTTCTTTAGCCACTCTCGCCGGCAAGCAAATAAACCTCAAACCCCATCGGAGCTATAAATACGCACCAGAAATATTTACTAACCCTTGTGTATTTATACAGTGGCATATTGAATGCGCGTACTGTGAATTTTACAGGATGCGCTGAAAAGTATTCATCGTAACATACACTTTTTTTTCTGAGGTGATTCTTCACTGCAATCAATTCAATCGCACCAACCAATGTTTCAGGCTGATGCCGACATATTAGATATTATAATAATTGCCGTTAATCGAGTTATGGGTTGATAGACAATAATTGTACGTATCCTTATTTGAGTTGGCTTCATTAACCTGAACGATGACGGAAAATATGTAGGTTCAGTCCACTTTACACAATTATTATCGAATTAGATACCGAACTCGCCCTGAATGTCTGTAAATAAGCCTTTCAGTTCGACATAAATGACCGACTTGGTCATCGTGGGAATCCGGTGTCGCCATCAATAATCGTATTTGTTTGGGAAGAATAAACATCCTTGTGAGGAAGGTGAAATGCTACACCTACTTTCCATCGGCACTCGCATACAGTACATGGCATTGTGGCGCCGTTATTATTTCGCGTTCTTGACTCAATGATTTTTTTTTTTTTTGTTTCAGCATGCTCAGGATGGATCGATGAAAAATGGACACGACATGAACAAGGTAAACTTTTTTCCTCCATAAAATCATCACCACACTGTGGATTCCTGAGGATGAAATTCATTTCTCAACCAACGCATGTATCTTCATTTCTTTTTTCATTCGTTTTCCTCTTCGATTAACATACGGACGGTGTATTAAATAATATCTGTCTTGTCGTAACAGCAAAACACATTTAATTTCGAGAAGATGATTCAGTAAAACATGCACGATATCAATAAAGATAATATGTTGGGTCGGTGCCAAACGCACCAAACATTTCATCACTGATCTCGGCGAAAACTCTCGATCGCTGCGAGTCACGCGATACCCGGCAATTCATCGGGAGATTCTGGATTACCCGGATAGCCAACGTGAGGAAAAATGTATCGAGGATTGTCTAGAAGCCGCCAACTGACCTCTTTGTCTCGACAAATTGAGCTCATTTTTTGTTCAAGTTAGATGATTTAGAGCAAACTCCTGGTAAACTTAGATGACCTGCAATTGTCTAGTTATAAATCCATAACGTACTGTTCATTTTTCAGTTTTTGATGGGATTTTCTCTCCTCGTTTCTAAAAAATAGAGTAGAAGTTATTAAAAATTATTGCAATATATTTGTAGTAAGGACAGATTTAGGATCTGTCCCAAAATGTTACTGCGCTTGAAATTAAACCTTTAGATACCTAAAAGAGAAATTCTCTATTGGTCAGTGACACCTTGTTTTTGAAAAAATTTGGAAATACAAATATATTTAATAATAATAAAACCCCTACTTATCTTGGTGGACGTTTCGGGAACGAATCTGCTCCTGTTCTCAACACAATTGAAATATTTTTCTTCGTAAACTTTTTTCGATGTTTCCGATTCATTAATTGATATAGAATTTTCCATTTTCATATTCAAATTTCAGAAGTGGATGCCAAGTTCTATCTATATCAACTGAACAAGAAGCAATATTATTGTCTCCGTTCAGGAGAATGCAAGCAGACTCTTTGATTTTCCGTTTAATATATTATTTATTATTTAATATATTATTTTCGATATCAATTAATGAAAACACCTTGTAACCAGAATTCCTACGTCTGCCAAATTGTCACTTTTCAGTGTCAAAATCGGAAACATCGAAAAAAGTTTACGAAGAAAAATATTTCAATTGTGTTGAGAACGGGAGCAGATTCGTTCCCGAAACGTCCACAAAGATAAGTAGAGGTTTTATTATTATTAAATATATTTGTATTTCCAAATTTTTTCAAAAACAAGGTGTCACTGACCAATAGAGAATTTCTCTTTTAGGTATCTAAAGGTTTAATTTCAAGCGCAGTGGCATTTTGGGACAGATCCTAAATCTGTCCTTACTACAAATATATTGCAATAATTTTTAATAACTTCTACTCTATTTTTTAGAAACGAGGAGAGAAAATCCCATCAAAAAGCTGAAAAATGAATGTACCACCTCCTCGAAGAACTTACAGACAGTACCATAACGTACTGGTTTTGATATTTTTATATTCTGTGTCTGAGCAGTAGAGGCAACTGTTGAAACCTACTGTTGGCACTCTTACAATACATTTTGAAAAGTTACTTCTTCTTTTACGATAAAAAGTATAATCTCTTGAAGTTTCTCCAGTATTCAAACAGTTGTAGATAAAGTATAGTAGTATTCAATCGCGTATAAAATCTAAAGTAAATAATATACTATCGAATCATGAATCTTCGCCTTGTTGGATATTAGAGATTTCTTGTCGAACGACTATGATCGAAGTTCTATGCTGGAACTTCTTTGCAGCAGCACTAAATTACTAAATGAAACGTCTAATAAAGGCGAATGGAGATGAACGTGCTATAAAAACTGTTGAAAAGGCAGTCCATTTATGGTCCATCATCATTCATGGCAATCCATCTCATGCATCTTCATCAATGTCAAGATGCCAAGATGGTCAAAGAAGAAATGTTCGCTTCAGAGCTGGAAATATTGTCGGAACTTTGTCGATAACATGATTTTCATATAAAAATCATGGAAGAGAAAAGAAAATTTTGAATTTATTCAAACCCACAGGAATTGGGCGACAAAAATCACACTCAAATAAATTATAGATATCCACCTACTTATAAACAACAATAATAATCGTTCCAGCTAGTTGAGTTGCAACTACTCGTGAGGGGTTAATATGAATCTACTTTAATGTTTCATGTTATATTATAATGGAAATAATATATTTTCGGATAATACAACAGTTCAAGTATAACCAAAACGTGACAAAAAAATGATATCCTTTTCTATTTCATTTGTTGATATCTTTCCAAGGTTCTTGAAAATTATAGGGAATGAAAAAATAATATGGTTTGAAAGTATCAATTTTTATTTCGAAAAAAGTAATCAATCGGAAAAGAGAAAAAATTGGTTGGCAAAGGACAAAATATGTATAAAGTTTTTTTGTTGTTCGAAAAGAAAAGTATCATTACCGAAATGCAGTTCGGATGAGAGGCCACGATTAAGACGAAACCTCAGAACAATGGGTGGTCTCTGACTGACGTGATACTGCCAATTAGCATGCAATAAAAAAGAAGTAGTCGAGAGTCGACTGATCGTTTCCAAGTTTCGAGTAAACGGTTGGATCTTCGGTAAAACTAATGGGGCACAAATCCGAAAAAAAAATCAGAAATTTTTTTCCATTACATTTGTTGGAATCCGTCATGATTGAGAAAATGTCAAGCTCAAAACTGAAATTTCTAGTAAGTACTGATTAATGAACTGCCTCAAAATATCTCTAATTCTATCTGTGATATTCTGTCTCTACTTTGTTAATTGATACTTTTCATAGATAAGTTCACAAATAGAAATGTAAAAGGTGAATTGTAGATACAATTATTTGATGACTCTCATTTTTTCGATTTTATGACTGTTTTTACTTGCAACTTGAAATTTGCTGTTATAAGATATACAATCACAACTGAAATATGAGGAACAAGGCAACACAGAGGAACAAAGTCGACTTTTGTATCTCATGGCTTTTCGTCTTTCCTCCAACTTTGAGAAGAACAGCGACAGTTTGGCTAATAAAAGCAAATCCTTTATATGTCTCGTAGTACGCTTCATGTTCCACTTTGTGAACACAAACAATGCAAATCCAATAATCCTACCATGTCAGAATCTCTGAGCGAATATATATGTGGCATAATATACGGAATATTTCTCGATTTACATTGAAATTATTCATAAAATCCATGTTTTGTGATGAGTTTGTCCATCCGAAGAGGTCGAAAATCGAAATATTTGAAAAACGAAAAAAATGAAATTTCTCGTATCAGATGCTGCGTTCCACTTCCCACAACGGCTTCGGCGCAGAGACGACGGCCCTCACGACGCAACCGCGCTCCGAGAGATGCGCGAACGGCGCCGGCGGCGTCTCTTCTTCTTCCGCCTCCGCCGCCGCCGGCATGGACCTCGGCTACGTGACGGAGCGCATCATCTCGCTGTGGTTCCCCGCCGACGCCGACGCGCGCGCCTGCCGCCGGGGGCAGCAGCAGGCCGCCCACATGCTCAGGAACAAGCACGGCGACAATTATATGGTGAGCGAAGAAAAATTCTACTCACTAAGTGTAGTTTCTTGGCGCGAAACGCTTCTCTCTAAGTACTTCCCAAGTTTTATCGATTCGCGATTTTGATAGTAGCTGAAAATTATGACGAAGCCCCTGAGCCTTTCGGTCACCACAACTGAAAGATATAATATGGAATGATATATTCTACCAAAGTGAGAATAAAATTGGCATGTAAACTCGATTCCTATCAGGACATTGTTGACTGAGAGGACATCTGAAGAAACTCTGGGTAGGAACCGTGTCGGAAGAGGATAAAACCTCCAAACTCATCTTTTCGAAGTGCTCAACACGTCGCAATGCAAAGCTCTGCATTAGAAGCTTATGCATCAAAATAAGATTCATCTTCTGTATAACCAACGTGCATCTTAAATTTCCTGAGGATAAGAAGATTGGAAGAACAGCTACCAACTGAAAAGTCCTAGGAGGTAAAGCAACAAGAGAGGGAACTCTAAATGATATGGGTCGCAGAGTAAACATCACCCTCACCTACACACATTCATTCAACTAATTTAAATTCATGAGAAAATTCGTTATACCTACATGATATATCACGACATACGAGTTTTTGTTTCGAACTGTCTAAACGAAATGTCTTGTCAAATTTATAGTTTTCGACAAAAATATCACTACTAATTTTCAATATCGGAAATAATAGTGTCAATGTACAGGGTGAGTCAAAAATGTGTACCGAGCTTTCTGGGGGTGATAGACCATTGAGAAATAAGTGTAGTTTGATGATTAAACTCATGGCCCAAAATGCATATTAAGGGAGATATATCCTTCCAAAGTTGATAAAATTAAAATAATTTCTCCGCATAACTTCTGAACGATGAAAGCCACCCGATTGAAATTTTGTGCATGAATGTATGTTGTCAAAATACATTTTTTCGAGTCACACTTCCACATTTCTGATATTGTTATAAAGGGTGTTTTCAGAGGGTGAGTCATGATTTTTTGTAGAAAACTTTTTTCCCTGTATTATTTTCGGTGAAAAAACAGGAGCATTCGATGGAGCGAAGAAAATAACATGAAAAAGGTACTCTTATTCAAATACAAAAAATTGAGCCGTTCGTGAGATATTTGAGTTTTTGTAGTTACATGATATCAGCAGATTGATTTTATTCATCGCGAGATTCATCGGTATAACGATATTTCAGCAGCATTTGCATTTCCGAAGCACTCGCCAAGCATTAGAAGCATATCAGTTTGTTCAGAGAACGAATAACCTGCCATATATCTTAAAATCTCAGTTGATAATCGCAGTGATAAATGACACAGAAAAACCACACGAACAAATCGACTACAACAATGTTGACTCGAATGTTGATGACATGAACGTCAAAATTGAGAACAAAATTATTCATCATGGCCTGCTAAAATATTGTTACCGATGAATAAAATCAATCTGCTGATATCATGTAACTACAAAAACTCAAATATCTCACGAACGGCTCAATTTTTTGTATTTGAATAAGAGTACCTTTTTCATGTTATTTTCTTCGCTCCATCGAATGCTCCTGTTTTTTCACCGAAAATAATACAGGGAAAAAAGTTTTCTACAAAAAATCATGACTCACCCTCTGAAAACACCCTTTATAACAATATCAGAAATGTGGAAGTGTGACGAAAAAATGTATTTTGACAACATACATTCATGCACAAAATTTCAATCGGGTGGCTTCCATCGTTCAGAAGTTATGCGGAGAAATTATTTTAATTTTATCAACTTTGGAAGGATATATCTCCCTTAATATGCATTTTGGGCCATGAGTTTAATCATCAAACTACACTTATTTTCCAATGGTCTATCACCCCCAGAAAGCTCGATACACATTTTTGACTCACCCTGTATTTACAAACAAGTTCGGACAACTTTTTCAACATACATATCGTTTGCATTAGGTAGATGATCGGATAAAGTTCAATATTCGATAAGTCATTTTGTTCGAACCGGGTAGTTTCATTCCTAATACTAATACCCAAATATTTCATTGTAGGCATGAATTAGTTTGTATTTATGTCGGTGATTTTTCAAAGCAAAAAAAGAGTAACGGTGCGGATAACGATTCGATGAGATAGATCGAGATTCTTCATCGGTACGTGTGTAGAATTATTGGCATCCCGGACGATATGTAGCGGTGTCAGTGGAACGTTTCCTGAATTACAGTCGCATGCCTCGAAGAGAAATATCGAAAATTCTTGTACTGTTCTGCTTTCGAGTATCATTTATATAGATTGTCCCGAAAGTATTTGGTAAACATGATGAACATAAAATTCCTCAGATGATTTAACGAAATTTCACTCTTAATTATATGAAATTGAGATTTGTCAATTGTAAAAGCTACAACAGTTTGGTGTAGAGGTAATTCAGTCATATTATTTCGATGTCAGTAGTCTGTAGTATCATTTTATCCGTACTCCCGTACTTTGTCTATTACCGCACTTCAATCATCTGATGATACATGATGTTTGGTGTCCTTTTCAGGTGTTCAATTTGTCGGAGCCGAAAAGATCGTTGCGAAGCGAGCACAAGCACGTGAAAGAGGTCGGATGGCCGTCCTTTTTGGCTCCCCCTTTGGAGAGGCTGTGCAGCGTGTGCAAAGAAATCGATTCTTGGCTGTCGGGAGACCAACACAGGATAGCCGTCCTCCATGCCAGGTAAAAAGATGGATAAAAACTATCATCTGCTATCGATCGATTGTCTCAAAAAAAAAAAATGCATATTATTCGATTGTATCTTGGATGCGGGTAATAAACAAACACATGATGCTCTAGGGCGTTACGAGCTATAAGTCGAGAAAATTGAATATGTTTGAGTTAATTATCAAAAATGACCGATATTTGAGATGTACTACTGTATACTGTATTACTGTTATAATTTTTGTGATTGTTTTCAGGGGTAATAAGGACAAGTTGGGGGTGATAGTGGCCGCTTACATGCACTACTCGAGCATCTGCGGTAACGCAGAGCAAGCCTTGGATCGCTTCTCGATGCGCAGATTTTTGGACGACAACGTCGGGCCTTTGGCCATCCCTTCCAACAAGAGGTACTTAGATAGTAGTTATGCAGAATATCTATTCTTTTCACATTATCGATCATACTGGAAGAAAATATTCGTGTCATGCGGAAGTGAGTCGATATCGCAAAAAAGCGACTTTTCTGAAGCATTCTTCGTTGAATTTAGTCCATATTGTATGGATTCAGACATTTCTCAGCTCAAAGAAATTCAAGGAAAAAGTCAGAATTCACTGAGATTGTTTCGTAATCAAATATTTCGTCAATCGATGTATCATTTACTCAGTGATTTTCATTGAGCTTAAGGTCTCCAGTAACATGAAGTTATGCATAGTTATGTGTTGAATCACAAAAGAAATCATATTCTGGTCCGTTCCTAACGAGCAACGATATCTGGCAGATTCGACAATTCAAATCTGTCTTTTTGAATTTCGTGAAAATGTGAGATGATGAAATTAATGAACGTGTCGTCAAATCTACATCAACAAAGAAAGCCAGTGGCATCAGTTGCAGATTCATAAATGGGGATTGCATTTTTAAAGTTCAGAACATGTATCGTGCCAATAAATTAGAATATTTGTTGTTATAAGATTCTGCGTCAATTACTTATACATATTCTCTCGTCAAATATATTTTCGTGATATGATTAATAACCACTGATATAACTCTATGAATCTGCAGATCGGTTTCACTGGAAATATCATATCATATCACTCGTTATATTATAGCTGAATTTAATTCAATAGATTTGTTCGTTTGTGTGTCTCTCATTTAGGTATGTGGACTATTTCGCCGGTCTGCTGTCGCACAACATCAAAATCAACGCGTCGCCCATGTACCTGACCCACGTGACCGTGGTGGGGGCCCCCAACTTCCAAGCGGGGGGCGGCTGCAAGGCCTTCCTCAAGGTCTACGAGGGTCACACGCCCGTTTATACTTCCGGTGAGTGTGTGAGACTACCGAGATCTACCAATGACTCTAGTTCGAATCGAAGTTCAAGTGAAATACTGAAACGGTTCGACGAATTCTGTACGAATTTGTGTAGAATATGTCACATTATTTGAATCTAAATGACAGCTATTTGGATTATTGTTCTGATGATGTTTCCGATGCGGACGAATACTCAAAAATCGCTATTGGTCTTTCAAATTCGGTCCAAAAGTGTGTTATGACACTTCAATGATTGATTTTTCAAAATAATGTGAGGTTATAATTGAATAATTTCGATGACGATTTTCACACACTTTTCAATTCATATTATAAGGTGAGTGAAACATTTTCCGAAGATGAAATTTTTTTAATCTAATCTACTGCAATATCATTTATCTCAATTGAAAATGATTGTATGCGTTGGGTAATTGCTGTACTCTCTTTTATAAGAGCCCGAGTGGCGCAAGCGAAAATATTTACTTAGTTATAGCCTATCAAGCGAATTTAAAAGCCGATGTAAATATTGGTAATGCTGTAAACACATGTTTAATATGGCTGAACCACGGTAGTGCCATGATGCATATCTACATGTTTCGTAAAAATTATTTTCTTCATAATGTTAGCATCAGCAAGGTGCCACTGTATATTTATTTTGGTCCTTGTGGTCCACAATCTCCAAGGTACAATTCTTGGTTGCAGCGTCATCCATTTTAATATCATTTATCTCTTTTGGTACTCAAATAGCCTTATTAACGCACTATTTCTCTTGTATTAATAATATCCATGATTATACGATTTTTAGTTTGTCGTTTTCATCAGATCAAATTGAATTCAAGCAGATTACAGTCACTCTGTCATTCAAATTTTGAACACAAACAACACAAGTATATTTCGTAACTGTTACTAATTGTTTTGGGGGGAAATATTAATTTTGTTTCGATAATAGTCCGAAATTAAGAAAATAGTGTGAAACGTTCATTAGAATTTCAGACTCGTGCTGAAATGTGTTGCCTTCTGTAACTGTCGTTTTAATATACTAATCACAACATGAAAATATCCGTGATGATAGTGGAAAAGAAAATCGTGATGTGGGGAGAAGTGGCGCTGTTACGGTTCGACGGTCGGTCGGTCGGTAGATAGATAGGTAGGGAAAAGAGCGGCTCGAATATCACGAGACGTGCGAAAAGAAAAGCCATTTCACGCTCGCTTATTGTTTCCTATTAGCCGTGTCGAGATCGGCGATTAAGCGGTGAACGTCTATTTCCCTTGCCGCTTGCCTGCCTTGCCTGCCTTGCCTGTCTGCAACGACAAACTCTCTAATGAGGTATTATGACGTTCGTTTCGCCACCTAGATATCGCTTGCAGGCGACAATGAGTACGAACGGAAGGGTAATTGAATTACTTGATTAATTTTTTCTTCTCCTTTTTGAAAATCTCTGGTTGAACTGACGTGGAACAGAGTTTTTTTTTTTGAGGAATTTGCGACACCAATGGCTGGAAACCTCCTCATCGATCACGTTTCTCGTTTCTGAAAGCGTTTTATTTTTTTTCTGTTTGTAATACTAAGCTCCACCAATACGCGATATTTTGACTGTCGTTTTCACACTATTAGGCACATTCCAATTTTCTTTGAGACCAATAAGGATGACCTGCTCAATGTTCGAACTTAATACGAAAAATATCCAATGGCTGATATTTTGCATTATAGACAACACATGAATAATTAAATATTTGTGTTCATTTTGCTATGACGGATAAATCTGAATGATTGACAGGGAACTGTAGCTGATTCAAACCCAATATAACAATACTGCAGAGTCACGGATATTGTTGGAGATGTAATATATAAGCTTTCATCACAATTGTTTTGCAAATAATTTCATAGTACATCAATATACTTTCAAGCTGTGATCGACGGAAAAAATAAAATTGTCAAAATAAGCCAGTAACTGCCAAAATCAACATCAAAGTAACATCAAGTAGTCAAAAAGTGGTCCTCACAACAATAAAGATTATTTGTTCTAGAGAACTATTAAATTTTCATTGAATTTATACCAATATATAGGCGCATCCAGGAACGAAACACCTTTTGTAAGCTATAAATGTGATATTCTGTCGACACCAGGAATTCTAAGGTTGCACGAGTAATATTGTCTCTATCAGAACCTATGAATGTGACAGACATATATAATGAACGTATGTCGTGATGAATGAGGATTTTTGATTTGTTACTCTAGCAGTTTAGGGGGGTGGTGGCCGATGGTCTCGTAGGTCGACGTCAACGAATCAGGGCGTTTTCTGCTAATAGATCTTCAATTAATCTATCATTTATCATTCTCCAAAATTCGTTTGAATGATTTTTCTTTCCTTTTCTTCGCAGGCGTGTATTCGGTGTCGAGCGGCACGTCGCACTTCACGGTGAACGTGGGGGGGACGGGAGAGGGCGGCCGTAAGGGGGCGGGGCTGCGTCTGCGCGGCGACGTGCTGGTCAAGTGCTACCATCGGGCGTCCGACCGCGCCAGAGACGCCGTTTTCGCCTGCCAGTTCCACACGTGCGCAGTCGCAGATCACACGCTCAGCTTCACCAGGCAACAGCTAGATGTCGCTTGCAACGGTCAGTCAACTTTTTCTCATTGATTTACTGTATCATTCTGTATTTATGATTTTATCGATATCATTCGGTATGTGATTGTGAGGATTAGCAAAATCGCACATTCAAAATAGTTGATTTTTCTAAAGAAGAAGGCATAAAACTTACGTTACTGAAAAAAAAATGTTTTCTCATATATAATATATATATATATATTTTTCTCGTGTTCTGGTCAACAGACAGTCGTTTTCCTATCGACGGCGCCGTCGAGTTGCACTTTTCTCCGGGGCCGGAGGGGCGGCACCCCGTGCCCGCCCCCACTCCCGCCGTGCCCTTCACCGTCGACGCTGACGATCACGTGACCAGGGCCGACAGTCCTTTGTTCGTCGAAGAGTACGAAAACGACGAAGACGATTTCAATGACGGTGAGTAGTTTTATTATTCCTGCACGTCGTGGTGCGAGTTTCACTAAAGATGATGCCAAGAGTCGTTCGAATTGAAATTTCTAGCAACGCGCCGCCCATCTGTAATGATTCAAGACGGTTCAAATCATTGCTACTGATTTACGTCCTCGAAATTTGTCGTCGCCTGTCAATTATTTGACGTATTCTCGAACGCACTCCGCCATATTCTCATTCACAGTTTCATAATTATATTCGTTGAATTGAAAAAAAAAAAAAACTGGCATTTCGATAAACGATCGACAGTGAAACTCATCGGTCAACATTTGTGATAAGCTGAGAGACACTCAAAAAAATGTACGTTCTGTTTATTTAATTTTTCATTCGAAATAATATCCGATTCAATGATCACACCTAATGAATGTCTAGAGAATTCCGCATTGTTATGACTGAACTAACAATATTTAAGTTTTCGATTCCATTAAAAAGAAGAATGTCAAACTTGATTGATTTGATATTTTTATCGATGTATAAACATATAGTGTCTCCGTATCTCGAGTGTACATTTATCGGTTAATCCGCGACTAATATTAGATAGAGACGGCATTTGTCGGACGGATTCGAACCTGCTAGGTCGGCGTCGTTATTTCCGTCGTCGAACTTAGACGCCGACGCCTATTTTCGTTTCTCGAAAATATAAAGTTTCGAGAGTCCGAGAAACGCGCTCGTCGATGTGCATATTATTCGCTTCTCTTTCCGTGATACGGAAGGTATGTTACTAGTGTTTCGATGTAGTTTCGGTGATTGTGGAAATTAAATGTGTACGTGATTGATCTCTCGTTTTCGACAAGGTGAGCTGGTATTATTATCGTTGATTATTTCATTAAATAATGTCGAGTGACGATAATTCATTGTACGCTCGTCAAAAAAAAATTAATATTGAATCAATAGCAAGTTATAAATTGATACTCTCTAGAGAATCAATTATATTCACTATAGTTATGACTTGGTAATCTTGAGTTGAAATATAAAAAAAATCATCCGAGTGAAATGGGACTCATTTTCACGTTCCAATTTGTAATTTTAATACATCTACATTATTTCTATCGTTCTCTGGAGAGTTGTACCTTCTTTTTCTGTAGATCAATCAGAAACTGAAATAACAAAGTATTATTTTCAATTGATTTCATTGCTATTTTCCTAGTTCACGTACGAGCTCTTAGTAGGTTAGATAAAATATCCCACATACAACATTCGCATGTGATAACTCTGAAACAACATAGAAAATGATATGCCTGTGAGTGAAACGTGACCACTTTTGCACACAATGCCCGCAACGCGTACTTTAACGCTCAGAAATAAAAATGGAAATGTGCATTCGAGTCGCCATAAATCATCAGCGTAGCGAATGTAGGTCGACAATCCTTCTCAAACAGCGATATGGTGGTGGGCCATTCGTATCGATAGATAGCTGAAAAGGAACTATATTACTTGGTCTGTCGAATTCAGATATTGTCAAACTACCCTTCAGAGTCTACCCTCAACTGCAATTATTCTAATAACAATTTTTTCCTTTTGTCTTCTAAAGTGCGGTCAACTCGAACTCGAACGATATATCACACTTGATATGTTGATAAAAAATGATTCAATGTATACATTTCCGGGACAAAGCATACTCTATTCGAATTTAGAGAAAAAAATGAATTTGACAATCCAAAATCTCAAAGACGGTTCCAACTCTCAAATTTTTAATTTCTATCAAAGATCTGGGACAGCCGGTAGAGAAGTGGAACTCGTTTGTCGCAATTAGGGTGAAAGGTGAATCGAGTTGAGCTGCCCACCCACACACTTCGAGAGAATGGATCGATGTCACGATTCGCGAATTTCCACAAACGTATTCGAAATGTGCTGACGGAAGCCTTTCAATTCATGACCACCTTCGAATTACTTTAATTAGTTTAATAAGGTTATTTAATGTAACTTTTGAATTACCAAGCAGAACGATGATGTCACGTACCCTAATCATAACAATGAGATGACGTTTTCCCCCTACGCCGCCATAAAAATCACAGTCACGAATAGATTTTGGCACATTCGTATCGTGTCGACAGCCAAAAAAAACACGCATGAGTAATTGCATGAGCTGTAGTTTTTCGACAATCTGTTGGACTTCCAACGGCCAACAGATTGTGTTTTGTGCCACCTCATTACCGAACGTTCTGTACATCGAGAGTACGGAGTATTAATTTCTCCTTCCATTATGGGCCGATGAACGAGCCTCGAAGAAACTGAAAAAGTATCGAGCGAAGAGAAATATCGCGGTAGTGATGTAGATCGCGAGCGATAGTCGACATGTGGGAGTGAGATTCAGTGCCGAGGATGATTCGATTATTTTTCCTTCTGGTGTTTACGTACCTATTTGTATAAGAATCGTGAGTTTGTGATTGATTGATAACTTTTGTGATACCAATTGGAACCGTTTTGAATCATATCAAAATGACATCCATTAATTTAGAGCGATTCGGGGTCTTGATGAAATAATTTATGAACATTGAGCAACAAAAAGTCGGGATACAACATACGAGCATAAACTAATTGAATTGTATTCCAAACAAATTTTGTATTCTCGATTCATCTCATGATGGAATTTAAATGAAATAGCATCGAATGAAATATTTTGTAAAGCTTCTGTATTGGATATAAGAGTACGTTACTAGAGTAGGAAAAATAAGTAATAACATATTTTAGATCAGTTCGTGTTAACTATATAATGATCCAGTTAACGCCCACTAATTATTATCCTGTTGTGACAAGAAATTGAAACATTGGTCGGTGTTTTCTGAAGAATCAACTCGCAAATAATGAAAAGGCGGCTTTTACCAACTTGCAAATTGCGTGTGATTTGATCGATAATAAAATTGCTCATTATTGTTTATTATGCAGTTGTTGGTATGCAGCCGCAGGTGTCACCGTTTATTATTCTACTCGTGATTTATTCCCGCTCGTATATGCGTGTAGTTGATTCACTACACAGAGGATTGAGTGAATGTTGATGTAGATTTGTGGAAAATAAATAACTCACTTTTTTCTACACGTACAGACTGTTACGAATCGGATTATATGCATGGAGGTCTCGGAAACCTTGGAATCTTCGAATGAAGGCAAAATTGTTTAATCGGGTGCACATCAAAATGACTACGAGGATTTCACAAACTTCACTACTGACAAAAAGATCTCGTATTATCGGTGAATTGAGAAGATGTATTTATTATTTCTATAGACTATATAGAAACAAACTCGAGATTGCACTATCAAATTGAGAGAAAAAAAAAGAATTGTCTGATGGTTGTGTGCTATAAAAATATTTTCCACGAGTATTCGTGAACGAATGTCGTTTATGTTGCAGAGGACGCGAACCACACTTTCGGGCCGTTAGACGGCAGCATCTACGCCACCATCGCCAAAAAGCCGGAACTGTCCCCAGGGGCCGTCTCTAGTCCATTGACTGTGTCCATGGACAGTGGCATTTCTTCAGCAGGTGAGTCGTTCGTTTCGCCCTCTAACGGAATCTGTCAGCGAACGGAAGATGAATCAGTGAAAATATCGATGAGTTGCCTGAATCGGATTAGTTCTAATGAGGACACAGTATGTCTTTGTTGATAGATAGATCGTAGAAGAAAACCTTGATGCTAAAGATCGCGAAGATTAGTTCATGGGGAGAGAATTCGAAATTCCTACAGCTGCCGGTGTTGCTTCACTGTATATATCTTTTATGTATCGTACAAGGTCGCACGCAAGGTTTTCGTCTTCAGATGGCTGCGAAAATCGAGAACGAGCTTTTTGTTTGTTTTCGGTTCTCGTCCATTTTTGGAAGTGACACGGTTAAAATCGAGTAGAGATTGCACTCTCATCTTGCGATAACAAGGATTTTTTTTTCATGACATTGTCAATTACTTCCGGCCGAAACTCATTTTTAGTGGTTCATAATTTTTTTATCATCGCCTCTGACATCACCGTTTTCTCAGAGCCGGAATTTGATTTCGAAATGTTTACTTTTGTCGTTTAACGTGTCCGTTGGAAATAACATGAGAATGTTAACGTCGTAAACAATTCTCTGGTGGGCGATATAAAATGTTTTAATGTAAACAAACGAACGACTAGTCATTTCTGCAATTGCCCAAGTCCTTGAAATACTTTTCTTTCTAATAATATCAATGGAAATCGCTAGACTGACTTTTCGATTAATTCCAATCATTTATGTATCGAGATGATGTCTATTCATATCATGGAATTTAATGAATCTGTGATTAAAAACTAGTTTTTGTTAAGGGGAACCTGATTCATAACTTTGTTGGATATTCGTACGAGTTGTGAATTAGAGATATACAGGATGTCATCGAAATGATGTAACATATTCATATTTTGGTATGGACAAGGTCCGGCAAATGAAGAATAGAGAGGTATGGGCCTTACTACTACAGAGTAATAACACTCTAAACTATTTCAATGACACCCTGTATTCAAGTTTTGCTTTACAATTGAACGATAAAAAGTTATATATACGTGTTCAACTCAACGATTGATAATGTTGTTTGAAGTTTATCACTCACAATAATAATTCTCGGTAACCTTTAGTTTGCAAATAGCTTCATTATACGAACCCACGCCAAGTTTCGAGTTTTACTATTCACGGTAATCGATGTACGTTCATTCGACCCTGACTATAGAAAGAAAAAACACTACTTTTTTTTATGTATCAACGTTGCTTATGGCGATTCCATTGAATCAGAATCGAAGTTTTCAAGTTGGAAAATTGATGTAATGATAGTATAAGTGTAGTCTACAATTGAATTGCCTTTTAGATCAACTTCCATTGAACAACCTGAACTGAATGAACTAGTAATCGAGAATCAAAATTTTTTAATTTGTTTGCGTCATTAAAAACAATACTATACAGTTCTCAACACACTCAAAGGACCCCCCCTCATAATTTGAGCCTTTGTTCTGCTGATTTTTCTACATTATTTTAGATGTCCTTGAATCAGATGAGATATCGGTTCTGATAACGAAAAGAGAACAAGTAAATCGGTACATTCTTTCAAAAAAATACAGGTTGTGGAAAAAGCGTAAAATTATGACTGTTGTTGTCGAAAAAGAAAAATGAATTCTATTCGATTATTCGATGTCGGTTATCGTTCAGGGCACCAACAGCACGCCAACACCACCGCCTCCTCGGCGAGCCCGCCGCCCCCCTCGTCGTCCCCCCTCTCCCCCGAGGACCACCACCGACAGCTCGACGAGCTGCTCTCCGACATGATGCTCACCGTGCAGAGCATTCCCGACTTGCAGCCGCAACCGCAGGCGTCGACGACGCGCCATCATCGTACAGACGTCAACGTCAACAACGTTCGGTATGTAATTTTAATAATAATAATTAATAATAATAATAATGATGATGCAGTAGGATTCAATTAGTGCACGACATCACTCAACCGAAAAACAAAAATTAATTATAATTTAATGATAATTGCATTGTTCTGCCTTTACAAATTTTCCGTTGCTCATCGATCTATGTTTTTGGGGATCTTGTTTTGTAAATTTTTCTGTGTTTTTATTTTTTCCGAGGGGGATTTTCTCTCCTCGTTACTGAAAAATAAGAATAGAAAGTAGGTAATTTCTGAAAATCCATAATGCAGGTACATCGACGACGATTCTGTGGACGATTTGGAAGATTCGGACGATTTGCAAAAGGAACGCGAAGAAGAAATCATCGTCAGCGGTATTCCGTATCACGCGCGGCAAGCCAGTCAGCCGTTCAGTTACGGGGTGAGCGCCGATATGGTGGCGGCGGCGGCGGCGGCGGCGACGAACGCCGCCTCCGAAGGCAAACACCCGGGGTTGTCCAGTCCGATGTTGGTGCGCAAAGCCAGCGGCGGCAGTCGAGTGGTGAGTTTGCTCAATTTCAATATGCTTTTGCGCTAAGTAGGTAGTTGGTGAAATAATTATTTCCTGAAGAAGAAAAATCGTTTCTACTGACCATCATCATCATCATAACTAAGTTACTTGTCGTTGTTCTGTTAGATGAATAGGGTGGGCGATGGCGGTGGCGATACTCTGCAGAGGGTGCAAACGCACGTCTACCCCGGCGATTTTCCCTACGGGAAACGCGACCCCATCGATGACGTCTTCACTCAATCCGCCCTTAACGCGCAACCGGTACGAAGGGAGTTTCGCGAAGAGTTCTACAGAGAGGAGGTTGGTTTTTTTTTTTGATTATTTTCAATTTGTTCATATCATTATTGAAGATTTATGAATGATATTTGTGGTATTTCTGCGGCGAGAAGGTGAAGCGATTCGACCCGATGAAACGCAGTTTGACGGAGGGCTCGATTCGACGGAGTCCAGAGAAAAACTACGCCGTGTCGCCGACGAGTCCTTTTTCGGACTCGGCCGGTCTCTCACCACCGGGCGCTTTCAGAAACGCCACCAGGTCGCCGGAATTTCACGAGGGGTGAGTCTTCCTTCTTCGCGTCGTGGCTAAAATTGGAAATTTCCCTTGATATTCACGTTGGCTTTCATTCCATCTAGATTCTCTATATTTATTTCCTCAACATGGAATGTTCGATTGGTACGGTGTTTCGACGATTTTCGAGTGCTTTCGATATACCAGATGCGAAATAACATCCGTGTATATTTATTCTAAAGCATATTTTTAGCACAACCTTCTGTTACATCTCAGCCACAAGTGATGAATCATTATCGAACTCTAATAAAAACAAGTATGCCAAAGTGTTGAACAAATTCATGGAATCTGCGGAGAAGATGGCGATATTGTTTGTGTTATTACTAGCTTGGTAATGGGGTGTGAGGGAGACACAGAGAAAAGTTATTCTGGCACCGTGCCTCACGACCATTTACCGCTAAATTTATATCTCGACGAATGTTGCGAAATTGAGTTATTCGTTTTCGAACGTTCCTCAAATCCCAATAGAAATTGATCGCTTTCGTGAACCACCACCACCACCAGCATATTGGTTGTTATTTCGTTTTCTCGTGGCCACCAAAGTATCTGATATCTACAAACTTTCTCGTGTGTCAATATAAGGAGTCTTTTCAACTTTCCAATGATCTATAGATTAATCGGTTTTCTATTATCATCATCACCATAAATGGATTCGGACCAATATGGAATGTTAGTGTGGTTGTTGTCTTATCTCGATGAATTATGAAGCGCCCAGTTGCAAATATCATTGAATCCATTTCGAATCAAAAGAGAGATTCTCATTAAACAATAATATTGCACTCTCTTTGCAGCTCGAGCAATTTACCAATGAAATAGTTGATAGTTTTTCCCATTTCTCTTCCCAAACTTAGTAATCTTCCTTTCCATTTCTTGTACTGTACAAATAATATTTTCATTCGGATTCCCACTCCACCATCAGTATGAAATGGTTGCGACATTCCTTTTCGATTCCGAATATGGCATCCAAAGACTGACCGAAATATTATTTTCTTCTTCAAGTAGGCTTCGCAGATGGGAATGCGGATGGACGCCTTTAAAGGAATAATCACGACGAGCGTTAGTTTTAGTTTGATTAATCGAACGAGTGAATCGATTTTCTGCGCTTCATTTTATTCTTCGTCATCAACTGATGAATTTAGTCTCGGGCCAATTATTATCATTATCGTTGTTACTAGGTATTATTGCCTGCATCGTCTTGAATGAAATTGGCAATTTGGTATCGTATCGACACCCACTTTGATGAATAAAATGGCTGACCCTACCTACGAATTCTACCCACATTACTTTTGTGGTCGACTTTTGTTTATCAACGAACCGTGTAAAGACTCGGCATTTGTTTTGTGTGCGTGTGTGGCGTGTCACGCTTTTTTTGTTTTCGCTTCGAAACAGCCGACCTGAAAACGAGTAATGAAATAGCTTCGCTTGAAAATGAATTTTAGAAAATTTGAGCGAATCGCAAAAAAGAAATTCATGCATTCAATTTGACGTTCGTACTTGAGGTATACGTTTTCTCATTCCTACGTTACGCACATTAGTTGTAATGTTGAATTAACATGAACATAGCATAAACACCTACCTTCAGGTGTTTTTCGCAATTAACTCAAGTTTAGTCATTGAAATTTATTACCCGTGAAGGAAAAATATTGTCGGTATTATTCATCAACAACGTTTCGTCATCTTTCGTTTCACCGACCTAATGGACCCCATAAATTCCCGTCAACTCCACGGTGGATCATTCTGCAGTAAAGCTGTCTCTAATAAACCCACATTTCGTGATGATGGAACTGATGCGGTTCCCTTAAAATGTTTTCGAATTCGCCAACACTCGATTTGGTTTCGTAAACAGGAAATCGCGGTGTTCATTAGCCGGTCAGGGCAGTGGTTTTGGTGGTTCATCGTATAGAAAGCATCTCAAATTACGAACAAACTCCGGATCAACGCTGAATCGGCAATATTTTATTTTACCTCGATTTCGTTGCAAGCAACAAGGTTGCCTCTCGAATTGAAAAGTATATTGTACATAACCGCCAAAGCATAAGTGTGGCATGTAACTGACGGAGAAGAAATAGTCAAATGTCTTAGCTTTCCTTCGAATACGTTGACGAATCGAATGGCAATAATTGTACACAGTGACATCGTGTTGTTTTTTTTTCTCCTCAGGTACGCCGCGGCAGTGGCGGCATCTTCGGCGGGCGGCGGCGGGTCCTCCTCGAGCACCGCCAACAACTTGACGTGGCTGCAGCGGCAGCAGCAGAAGCTGAAGGAGCGGCGCGAGCTGGTGCTGCGCGAGGAGCGGCGGCCGCACGAGTCGCGTCTCCTCTCGGAGCTGCGGGCGTCGGTGCAGAGCCGGCGGTGGCGGCCGACGGCCAGCCACCGTCTCGACGGCTACACCAGCGACACCACCGCCTTCGCCGACGACGACGACGACGACGGCGACGATTTCACGGTGCCGCTGCACATCAACACGAAGAACGGCGACGGCGCCAAGGCGACCGAGAGGCCGTTCGTCGGCGTGAAGCGGGCGCACGACAGACACACTCAGGTCGGTAACGAATCGACGATCGATGATTATGTCACCAAAAAAGACATCTTGATGTCACGTCAACCCAACAAAATCAACAACTCGAAGAATTACAATTTCGTATCTTGCAGAACGGCACTTTGACGTCGACGTCGTCCGCCCGAATCCTGGCCGCCCACCCTTTGGGGCACGTGGTGCAGCCGCCGCCTTCCCTTCAAGATCAGATCGACAGCGGCGGCCTCTTGTCGCTGGCCGAGGGGCGGCAGCAGGGCAAGACCGAAGGCCGACGGACGACGGTGGGTATAGAGGGCGGCACGGGCGACCCGCCTCTCGAGAGCGTTCGCCTCGACGATCTCATCGCCAACTTGGCCGGCGGCTCGACTAACCGTAACGACAGTCCTAACCCCACCTCTTCCGCTTGGCAGGTACTCAACGACTAACCCACTTACTAGTTTTTTTTTTTCGTTCTCTTTTTCTTCTTGCTGCGTTTTTCGTTATCGTGGTGGTGGATTTTTCCTTCTCGAATTTCACATGATCAACGTGATGAACAGTAGATTCGAAGAGAACACCACTGCACCACTAGATGAAGAACTGAAATTATTTAAAATCTAGTACACTTCTAGTACAAATCTAGTATTCCAATTGTAAATCTAGTACATTTTCAGTGTGAATCTTGTACACTTTTGGTGTAAATCTTGTACACTTTTGGTGTAAATCTAGTACACTTTCAGAGCAAATCTTGTACACTTTTAGTGCAAATCTAGTACACTTTCAGTGCAAATCTAGTACACTTTCAGTGTAAATCAAGTACACTTTCAGTACACTTTTAGTGCAAATCTAGTACACTTTAGTGCAAATCTAGTACACTTTCAGTGTAAATCTAGTACACTTCTAGTGCAAATCTAGTACACTTCCGGTGCAAATCTAGTACACTTTCAGTGTAAATCAAGTACGCTTTTAGTACAAATCTAGTACACTTCCAGTGCAAATCTAGTACACTTTTAGTATACATCTAGTACACTTTTAGTGCAAATCTAGTACACTTTTAGTGCAAATCTAGTACACTTTTAGTGCAAATCTAGTACACTTTAGTGCAAATCTAGTACACTTTCAGTGTAAATCTAGTACACTTCTAGTGCAAATCTAGTACACTTCCGGTGCAAATCTAGTACACTTTCAGTGTAAATCAAGTACACTTTTAGTGCAAATCTAGTACACTTCCAGTGCAAATCTAGTACACTTTTAGTATACATCTAGTACACTTTTAGTGCAAATCTAGTACACTTTTAGTGCAAATCTAGTACACTTTTAGTGCAAATCTAGTACACTTTAGTGCAAATCTAGTACACTTTAGTGCAAATCTAGTACACTTTCAGTGTAAATCTAGTACACTTCTAGTGCAAATCTAGTACACTTCCGGTGCAAATCTAGTACACTTTCAGTGTAAATCAAGTACACTTTTAGTGCAAATCTAGTACACTTTTAGTGCAAATCTAGTACGCTTCCAGTACAAATCTAGTACACTTTCGGTGCAAATCTAGTACACTTTTAGTGCAAATCTAGTACGCTCTCAGTGTAAATCTAGTACACTTTTAGTGCAAATCTAGCACACTTTCAGTGCAAATCTAGTACACTTTCAGTGTAAATCTAGTACACTTTTAGTGCAAATCTAGTACACTTTCGGTGCAAATCTAGTACACTTTCAGTGTAAATCAAGTACACTTTTAGTGCAAATCTTACACTTTCAGTGCAAATCTAGTACACTTTCAGTGTAAATCTAGTACACTTTTAGTGCAAATCTAGTACACTTTCGGTGCAAATCTAGTACACTTTCAGTGTAAATCAAGTACACTTTTAGTGCAAATCTAGCACACTTTCAGTGCAAATCAAGTACACTTTCAGTGCAAATCTAGTGCACTCTCAGTGCAAATCTAGTGCACTTTCACACACGCGTGCGAAGAGTCGTTTTCAAACCTTGTTGTTAACTGTGATGGAATTTGTAGCTGCGCAGAGAAGAATCTGTACAATCGTGGCGATCGGGCGCCTCTTCGGCCAGCACGACAGAGCCAGACATGAGCCCGTCGCACGTGGCCGCCTCCTCGTCGTCGCCGCGCCCCCAGACGCCCGCCTTCCCCGTGCACGCCCGCACGCCCTACTACAACGCCTCGTCGACGCCCGCCGCCCATGTGCAGTTCGACCTGCCGGCGACGGCCGAACGGTTGCCGCCCAAAAGTCCTACCACCCAACGGTAATAAAGATGCCCTTTTTTTCCTTTACTCTTTTTTTTTTTGATTTCACATGTTGCAACGTTTTTCGAGGTCTACCATAGGGATCTCACTCATTATGAGAGATACTATTGGATTAGGGAGAAGTTGTCACAATTATCGAAAAGGAAATTCCATTTTTTGTTTTGGAATTATCAGATAAAGATACAGAAATTTGTAATTTTCATTCTTTCTGTTGAAAAAGTTCCTTGAGAATGTCCTAGTTACTATTTGCTGAAAAAAGCAAATTTTCTGTCAGATAATTGTTCAGCATGAAAATGTGCGAATTCGCACTGATTCAACCGACCTCGTATCTCTTATGATAAGTGAGATCCTCATGGTGGAGCCCGAAAAACGGGAACCCTGTATAGTGGATATTTTTTTTTGTTGTTGACCTGTAACAGAGATTTTTATTTCGTATGATTACTTGTTTTTTCCGATGCTTGTTACTAAAACAGCCTTAAAATTTCTATTATAGCCGATTGAGTTTTCCGACGCCAGCTAACAAAAATTCCATGAAGTGGTCGAATCTTTTCGAGAGGTAAAGTGAAATTTCACGAAATTTGTAAGCAGCATGTCGTTTCACACTCACCGTTTTCTTTGGACTTGTAAATATCACGAGTGTTTTTCTCACGTATGTAGGTTATATTTGGGCGTTCTGATTTTTCCAAAGAAATACACGGAATATGTTTTTGAATCATTTTACTGGGTTCACTTTGAGACTGAGCACTGTTCTCATCTCAAATTCGGCCTAAGCAATTTTCGTTTTCTGCCTACCAAAATCTTGAAAGAATGCTGCATTTTATTGCATATTATCTAATAATCAATTCATCAATAATGTTTGATTAACGAAACATCTTCATAGATATCCTGTGTGTGCTAATCTTTAGTTGTGTGTAGTGATACCGATAATTATTATTCTCACCTTAGTCGACGATGAGCACTGACTGCGAAAAGTCTTACTTCCACCCCAACAGAATATCCGCATTTTTGCTAACACTTCTTGTGAGGAGCGCTTCGAGATTTCAACAGCAACAATTTGTATTCATATCGTTATTTCTATTTGAAAAAAAAAAAACAGAAAGGACCGACCGACCTCCCCGACCGAGTTGATTGGCACGGAATACTCGCACACCCTGTCGCAGCACCGCGGCGCGTCGAGAGACAACGTCGACAGCCCGAAAAGTCCCGCCTACAACGGGTCTTACTCGCCCACCGTCTATTACGGCACCTCCAGGTAAAGTTCTTGCTAGATCATTGAGTTTCATCAAGAAAATCGTAGTTAATATTCATGTCTTGTCATTTCTGTAGCTATTTGTTCTGTCGCTGATTGGAAAATACAACAGTTCGATTCTGATTGATACTTTTAATGGATGGAATATTTTATTGTATGGCTTTTCAGAAGGAGTTCAGTCAACTCTAATGAGTCCCCTCACGAAGTTTCTGCAGCAAATGTCAAGTTCGTCAGAGATTCTTCCAAGTATTGGTACAAGTCGACCATCTCTCGAGAGCAAGGTGAGAGTTGTTGCATTTTTTGTGAATTATCATTTGTTGTCGATAGAATATCCAATGGTTGTTATCTTGACAGAAACGTTGTCAATGATTCAGTACAAAGTGGAATTTTTATTTTCGTTTTTGGTATCCTGTTTGTCAGAGAAATGGAATTGACAAATCTCAAAATCTCAAATAGATCGTCAAAAGTTATTCATTATCCATAAATATTTCAAATGGGCCGAGCAGCTTTCGAGTTTTTGCCCGGCAATCGGGTTTCATAAATTCCGATTCAAAAAAAAAACTTTGGAATGTTATTGAGGTAATTTCGAGAAACGCTCATTCACCGTTGCGAGGCGCATATATCCTCGAATGTGTACAAAAACGTTCGTTCGCCGTGTCGAACTGTCACCCAACAGTTCGAGTGCTACACAGTAGCAATATTGTAGTTCACGGAGACGCGACGAACGGCCTCGAGTAGTAGAAGTTGGAGAAGTTCGACTATGTCGTTTTCCAGCCATCGGCATGCTCCGCGATCAGCCGCCCGGCACGTTCCTCGTGCGCGACTCCAACTCCTTCCCGGGCGCGTTCGGCCTGGCGCTGCGCGTCGCGACGGTCCCCTCCAACGTCAAGCAGCACGAGAACGGCAACGACGAGCTGATCCGGCACTTTCTGATCGAGCCGACGACGCGCGGCGTGCGTCTCAAGGGCTGCCAGAACGAGCCGGTCTTCGGCTCTCTCAGCGCCCTCATCTATCAGCACTCGATCACGCAGATGGCGCTGCCGTGTAAACTCGTCCTGCCCGACGACGAGTTGAGGTGAGATCTTTCATTCGGGAAAAATCACATGATTTGAAGCACATTTCCACATTTCCTTATAAATAAATCTCTAGTTTTACTTCATATCCATCGAATTTCCATTTCGCTCATTCCTACTATAGAATTAATCAACACAGAAAGAGTACCTACCGATCATGTTATATTCACGAGTGAACGTTGTTACATGTTATCGAATGGCAAGGAAGTTGCCAGCGCATGTGTATTCCGTGACTGGACAACGACCTTCGATTGTGTATGGACTCATGTGTGTTCCGGTGAATTTTCCAGGTACGGCGAACGAAGCGCCGATAATTTCCAACAGCAATCGCTGTTCACGCAAGGGGCGGCGTGCAACGTGCTCTACTTGGCCACCTTCGACATGGAGTCGCTGACGGGCCCGCAGGCGGTCAAGAAGGCCGCTGGCCAGCTGTTCGCCGCCGACTCGGCGACGGCGTCGCGACGCACCGCCACCGTCCACTTCAAGGTCAGCGATCAGGGCGTCACGCTCACCGACAACAAGCGCCAGCTATTCTTCCGACGCCACTATCCGCTGGCGTCGGTGTCGCATTGCGGCGTCGATCCGGACGATCGAAGGTGGTTGGTCGACGTCGTCGAGAACGGCGCCAGCGCCGGCACCGCTACTACTGCTTCCGCCAAGAGTACCAAGTACGTTGGTCGTTCCTACCGACTGCTCTAATTTTTTATATTATCGAATCTCTCTCTCTCTTTAGTAGAATGCAATTTTCCTGTCACATCAAAGTATATACTGAGTGTTCAATATTTTTCATTTTTTTTTCTGAGTTGTTACAGTGTTCATAATCACCAATTTTTCGAGATGTCGCTCACGTAAGAAGCGGACAATGAGACATTTCGGAATTTCATACTCACGGTAGAATATGTTGCCTTTTGTAACTCACGTTTTATTCTTCGTAGGAAGAAGAAGTGATATTTCACTCACTGATTGAAGTTTCACTTCAGAATCAGTTTTTTTGCGGTCAATTCAAGAGTCCAATATTCGTGAGATTTTGTCCATCTCTAGGGAAATGGAAGTTTTGGAATCCCCGTAATTTGTAAATTTGAGTTTCAACATCAACACGTTCGTTGAGTGGTACGCACAACTCAAAATTCAACCGTCTGGTGCTGAAGCTCCCAAAATAGCCCTCGAATAAATCAACATCATGGCCACGATTCATGAATAACTATTATTCCTTCCTTCCTTCGATGAAAAATTCGACTCGTAATACCAAGTTATTTATTTTGTAGCCGCATTTTTGGTTTCGTGGCGAGAAAGCCGAACGTCAGCAACCCCGACAATCAGTGCCATCTGTTCGCCGAATTGGAACCGGAACAGCCGGCCACGGCGATCGTCAACTTCCTCAATAAAGTGTTGTCATCTAGCGGACTCAAACCCAACATCGTGTGAAGAGAGAGGAGGAGATGAGGAAAAAAGGGCGACAAGCAACCACATCACAGATTCATTCATTCATTCATTCATCCATCCATCTTCAATGTTTACTTCATTATTAGTATTAACTGTCGTTTCTTCAATATGGAACATATTTTTTCGCAGAGCAAAGACATCATATAGTTCATGCTTCATCAACGATTTTCGGAAAATTCAGGCAAAGGGTAGAGAATTGAAATGTATACATTAAATTTGATGGAGTTGACAGTTTCATTGGACTAAAGATCATTTGTGAGAATAATTGAACCCATTCAAAATCGACTATCATAGTTCACA
This sequence comes from Gastrophysa polygoni, assembly GCA_963576655.1. Lineage (NCBI taxonomy): Eukaryota > Metazoa > Arthropoda > Insecta > Coleoptera > Chrysomelidae > Gastrophysa > Gastrophysa polygoni. The sequence goes on from OY755093.1 coordinate 14,686,947, forward strand.
ATTAATTTTATGGTGTAAAAATTTCCATGAAAATACGCAATACTGTTCAAATTCGTGTAAGTATAACCTATTTTCAGTCGGTTAGCCCGACAACGAAAAAGCGTGTTCCATTAAATGTTGAGTAGTTGATCGATCGCCTTTTCGATTGTTCGGAAACAAGGATTTTTTTCTTCTCTGTTGTATTTAGATGAGCTGAGAACTATCAGTTGGCACTCTATCATTTCTCGATACTTGAACATTGCATTTCATCAATTTCAAAACTATTCCGGTGATCTTGAAATTTCGATACCTAGTCTATTCATTTAATGAAAAACGTATATTATTAGTATTACTAATTGATAAAATACCGGAGGGAAATGCTATGTAAATATGTAATGCGATGATGATTAAAAGAAACACTGAACAGCGTGCCTGACGGATGTATGTATGTATGTATGTATCTATTTAATTTTATTTTGTTTTTGTTGTTTTCTCTCTTTGGTGAAGTGCTTTAAATATTACAAATATTAGCATCGTTCACGGCCGTTTTGAGTTCCAAGAACTCTCTTTTTCTACTGAACCTTGACACGAGTGATTGTTATGAAAGAATTAACAAAACTCGATACGAAGCAAACGAAAAGATTCTACCAAGGTATCGTTAGAGCAAATCAATTTTTTTCCACTATTCTGTTGTCACAATCATTGAAATTCGATACGCCCCCACCTACCCCATATATCATCTGCCATTTGTAAATACTACTAAATTATGATGTATCAGGGATAATAATAGGTTTCGTTCGTTTTCGATGTTTCATTGTACCTTCTGAATAACTCCATTGACTTTGTATATTGAATGTGATTAGGTACTACAGGTACTACTTGAAATTCAACTGAGAATCTCCCTCATCCAGATATCGATATCTGTTAGGTATTCACTTTCCATTAACCATTAATTATTTTCATCCAGTTTGATTATTAAACAGTACAACAAAGAATAACTAACTCATTTTGATGTTAATCGAACCAATCAAATTTGTTGAATGATGAATATTATGAATTCTTCATATATTCATATATATATATATTCATATATATATATATATATATATATATATATATATATATATACATAGGAAAGTAATTATGGATTTCAGAGAAAGAAAATATATGATATGCATTAATGAACACCTCCTTTATTTCTCTAGGCATTGCCTAGTGCGAAATCGAGTCCATACACGCATTCTGCAAAAGAATTTGCTAATTTTTCAGACCCAAAATTCGACTTTGTCGTAGAGGCCTCCAATTCAGTTCTCCTGAGCCCCCAGGGCATTGCCTTGTGCAGAATAGAAGCACAGCTCTCTAGCTGTAAGAATAAAAAAGTTGCAATTTTCGACCCCACTTCGGACTGAATTTTTTTCACGTCTGGATAGCTCAAGAACGATCAAAAATACTGCGAAATCGAGTCGATACACGTATTCTGCACACGAATTTGAACGTGTTGAGTGATTTTCGGCGATTTTGGAGCTCGATTATTTTTTCCTAAAAATGCTCATATCTCGAAAACCGTCTGGAATACGGCCTTTCTGACTTCAGATTCATGTTCAGCATATCGAGAACAGTCTGTATGCAAGATTTCAGCCAATTCTGACGCCTGGAAATTCTTGAAAAAGTTCAAAGACTATAGTCTTGCTAATTTTTCAGGCCGAAAATTCGACTTTGTCGTAGAGGCCTCCAATTCAGTTCTCAGAGCCCCCAGGGCATTGCCTTGTGCGGAATAGAAGCACAGCTCTCTAGCTGTAAGAATAAAAAATTTGCAATTTTTGACCCCACTTCGGACTGAATTTTTTTCACGTCTGGATAGCTCAAGAACGATCGAAAATACTGCGAAATCGAGTCGATACACGTATTCTGCACACGAATTTGAACGTGTTGAGTGATTTTCGGCGATTTTGGAGCTCGATTATTTTTTCCTGAAAATGCTCATATCTCGAAAACCGTCTGGAATACGGCCTTTCTGACTTCAGATTCATGTTCAGCATATCGAGAACAGTCTGTATGCAAGATTTCAGCCAATTCTGACGCCTGGAAATTCTTGAAAATTTTCAAAGACTATAGTCTTGCTAATTTTCCAGACCCAAAATTCGACTTTGTCGTAGAGGCCTCCAATTCAGTTCTCCTGAGCCCCCAGGGCATTGCCTTGTGCGGAATAGAAGCACAGCTCTCTAGCTGTAAGAATAAAAAAGTTGCAATTTTTGACCCCACTTCGGACTGAATTTTTATCACGTCTGGATAGCTCAAGAACGATCGAAAATACTGCGAAATCGAGTCGATACACGTATTCTGCACACGAATTTGAACGTGTTGAGTGATTTTCGGCGATTTTGGAGCTCGATTATTTTTTCCTAAAAATGCTCATATCTCGAAAACCGTCTGGAATACGGCCTTTCTGACTTCAGATTCATGTTCAGCATATCGAGAACAGTCTGTATGCAAGATTTCAGCCAATTCTGACGCCTGGAAATTCTTGAAAAAGTTCAAAGACTATAGTCTTGCTAATTTTTCAGGCCGAAAATTCGACTTTGTCGTAGAGGCCTCCAATTCAGTTCTCTTGAGCCCCCAGGGCATTGCCTTGTGCAGAATAGAAGCACAGCTCTCTAGCTGTAAGAATAAAAAAGTTGCAATTTTTGACCCCACTTTGGACTGAATTTTTTTAACGTCTGGATAGCTCAAGAACGATCGAAAATACTGCGAAATCGAGTCGATACACGTATTCTGCACACGAATTTGAACGTGTTGAGTGATTTTCGGCGATTTTGGAGCTCGATTATTTTTTCCTGAAAATGCTCATATCTCGAAAACCGTCTGGAATACGGCCTTTCTGACTTCAGATTCGTGTTCAGCATATCGAGAACAGTCAGTATGCAAGATTTCAGCCAATTCTGACGCCTGGAAATTCTTGAAAAATTTCAAAGACTATAGTCTTGCTAATTTTTCAGACCCAAAATTCGACTTTGTCGTAGAGGCCTCCAATTCAGTTCTCCTGAGCCCCCAGGGCATTGCCTTGTGCGGAATAGAAGCACAGCTCTCTAGCTGTAAGAATAAAAAAGTTGCAATTTTTGACCCCACTTCGGACTGAATTTTTATCACGTCTGGATAGCTCAAGAACGATCGAAAATACTGCGAAATCGAGTCGATACACGTATTCTGCACACGAATTTGAACGTGTTGAGTGATTTTCGGCGATTTTGGAGCTCGATTATTTTTTCCTAAAAATGCTCATATCTCGAAAACCGTCTGGAATATGGCCTTTCTGACTTCAGATTCGTGTTCAGCATATCGAGAACAGTCTGTATGCAAGATTTCAGCCAATTCTGACGCCTGGAAATTCTTGAAAAATTTCAAAGACTATAGTCTTGCTAATTTTTCAGACCCAAAATTCGACTTCGTAGAGGCCTCCAATTCAGTTCTCCTGAGCCCCCAGGGCATTGCCTTGTGCGGAATAGAAGCACAGCTCTCTAGCTGTAAGAATAAAAAAGTTGCAATTTTTGACCCCACTTCGGACTGAATTTTTATCACGTCTGGATAGCTCAAGAACGATCGAAAATACTGCGAAATCGAGTCGATACACGTATTCTGCACACGAATTTGAACGTGTTGAGTGATTTTCGGCGATTTTGGAGCTCGATTATTTTTTCCTAAAAATGCTCATATCTCGAAAACCGTCTGGAATACGGCCTTTCTGACTTCAGATTCATGTTCAGCATATCGAGAACAGTCTGTATGCAAGATTTCAGCCAATTCTGACGCCTGGAAATTCTTGAAAAAGTTCAAAGACTATAGTCTTGCTAATTTTTCAGGCCGAAAATTCGACTTTGTCGTAGAGGCCTCCAATTCAGTTCTCTTGAGCCCCCAGGGCATTGCCTTGTGCAGAATAGAAGCACAGCTCTCTAGCTGTAAGAATAAAAAAGTTGCAATTTTCGACCCCACTTCGGACTGAATTTTTTTCACGTCTGGATAGCTCAAGAACGATCAAAAATACTGCGAAATCGAGTCGATACACGTATTCTGCACACGAATTTGAACGTGTTGAGTGATTTTCGGCGATTTTGGAGCTCGATTATTTTTTCCTAAAAATGCTCATATCTCGAAAACCGTCTGGAATACGGCCTTTCTGACTTCAGATTCGTGTTCAGCATATCGAGAACAGTCAGTATGCAAGATTTCAACCAATTCTGACGCCTGGAAATTCTTGAAAAATTTCAAAGACTATAGTCTTGCTAATTTTTCAGACCCAAAATTCGACTTCGTAGAGGCCTCCAATTCAGTTCTCCTGAGCCCCCAGGGCATTGCCTTGTGCGGAATAGAAGCACAGCTCTCTAGCTGTAAGAATAAAAAATTTGCAATTTTTGACCCCACTTCGGACTGAATTTTTTTCACGTCTGGATAGCTCAAGAACGATCGAAAATACTGCGAAATCGAGTCGATACACGTATTCTGCACACGAATTTGAACGTGTTGAGTGATTTTCGGCGATTTTGGAGCTCGATTATTTTTTCCTAAAAATGCTCATATCTCGAAAACCGTCTGGAATACGGCCTTTCTGACTTCAGATTCGTGTTCAGCATATCGAGAACAGTCAGTATGCAAGATTTCAACCAATTCTGACGCCTGGAAATTCTTGAAAAATTTCAAAGACTATAGTCTTGCTAATTTTTCAGGCCGAAAATTCGACTTTGTCGTAGAGGCCTCCAATTCAGTTCTCAGAGCCCCCAGGGCATTGCCTTGTGCGGAATAGAAGCACAGCTCTCTAGCTGTAAGAATAAAAAAGTTGCAATTTTCGACCCCACTTCGGACTGAATTTTTTTCACGTCTGGATAGCTCAAGAACGATCGAAAATACTGCGAAATCGAGTCGATACACGTATTCTGCACACGAATTTGAACGTGTTGAGTGATTTTCGGCGATTTTGGAGCTCGATTATTTTTTCCTAAAAATGCTCATATCTCGAAAACCGTCTGGAATACGGCCTTTCTGACTTCAGATTCATGTTCAGCATATCGAGAACAGTCTGTATGCAAGATTTCAGCCAATTCTGACTCCTGGAAATTCTTGAAAAATTTCAGAGACTATAGTCTTGCTAATTTTTCAGGCCGAAAATTCGACTTTGTCGTAGAGGCCTCCAATTCAGTTCTCAGAGCCCCCAGGGCATTGCCTTGTGCGGAATAGAAGCACAGCTCTCTAGCTGTAAGAATAAAAAATTTGCAATTTTTGACCCCACTTCGGGCTGAATTTTTTTCACGTCTAGATAGCTCAAGAACGATCGAAAATACTGCGAAATCGAGTCGATACACGTATTCTGCACACGAATTTGAACGTGTTGAGTGATTTTCGGCGATTTTGGAGCTCGATTATTTTTTCCTAAAAATGCTCATATCTCGAAAACCGTCTGGAATACGGCCTTTCTGACTTCAGATTCATGTTCAGCATATCGAGAACAGTCTGTATGCAAGATTTCAGCCAATTCTGACTCCTGGAAATTCTTGAAAAATTTCAGAGACTATAGTCTTGCTAATTTTTCAGGCCGAAAATTCGACTTTGTCGTAGAGGCCTCCAATTCAGTTCTCAGAGCCCCCAGGGCATTGCCTTGTGCGGAATAGAAGCACAGCTCTCTAGCTGTAAGAATAAAAAATTTGCAATTTTTGACCCCACTTCGGGCTGAATTTTTTTCACGTCTGGGTAGCTCAAGAACGATCGAAAATACTGCGAAATCGAGTCGATACACGTATTCTGCACACGAATTTGAACGTGTTGAGTGATTTTCGGCGATTTTGGAGCTCGATTATTTTTTCCTAAAAATGCTCATATCTCGAAAACCGTCTGGAATACGGCCTTTCTGACTTCAGATTCATGTTCAGCATATCGAGAACAGTCTGTATGCAAGATTTCAGCCAATTCTGACGCCTGGAAATTCTTGAAAAATTTCAAAGACTATAGTCTTGCTAATTTTTCAGACCCAAAATTCGACTTTGTCGTAGAGGCCTCCAATTCAGTTCTCCTGAGCCCCCAGGGCATTGCCTTGTGCAGAATAGAAGCACAGCTCTCTAGCTGTAAGAATGAAAAAGTTGCAATTCTCGACCCCACTTCGGACTGAATTTTTTTCACGTCTGGATAGCTCAAGAACGATCGAAAATACTGCGAAATCGAGTCGATACACGTATTCTGCACACGAATTTGAACGTGTTGAGTGATTTTCGGCGATTTTGGAGCTCGATTATTTTTTCCTAAAAATGCTCATATCTCGAAAACCGTCTGGAATACGGCCTTTCTGACTTCAGATTCGTGTTCAGCATATCGAGAACAGTCAGTATGCAAGATTTCAGCCAATTCTGACGCCTGGAAATTCTTGAAAAATTTCAAAGACTATAGTCTTGCTAATTTTTCAGACCCAAAATTCGACTTTGTCGTAGAGGCCTCCAATTCAGTTCTCCTGAGCCCCCAGGGCATTGCCTTGTGCAGAATAGAAGCACAGCTCTCTAGCTGTAAGAATAAAAAAGTTGCAATTTTCGACCCCACTTCGGACTGAATTTTTTTCACGTCTGGATAGCTCAAGAACGATCAAAAATACTGCGAAATCGAGTCGATACACGTATTCTGCACACGAATTTGAACGTGTTGAGTGATTTTCGGCGATTTTGGAGCTCGATTATTTTTTCCTAAAAATGCTCATATCTCGAAAACCGTCTGGAATACGGCCTTTCTGACTTCAGATTCGTGTTCAGCATATCGAGAACAGTCTGTATGCAAGATTTCAGCCAATTCTGACGCCTGGAAATTCTTGAAAAATTTCAAAGACTATAGTCTTGCTAATTTTTCAGACCCAAAATTCGACTTTGTCGTAGAGGCCTCCAATTCAGTTCTCCTGAGCCCCCAGGGCATTGCCTTGTGCGGAATAGAAGCACAGCTCTCTAGCTGTAAGAATAAAAAATTTGCAATTTTTGACCCCACTTCGGACTGAATTTTTTTCACGTCTGGATAGCTCAAGAACGATCGAAAATACTGCGAAATCGAGTCGATACACGTATTCTGCACACGAATTTGAACGTGTTGAGTGATTTTCGGCGATTTTAGAGCTCGATTATTTTTTCCTAAAAATGCTCATATCTCGAAAACCGTCTGGAATACGGCCTTTCTGACTTCAGATTCGTGTTCAGCATATCGAGAACAGTCTGTATGCAAGATTTCAGCCAATTCTGACTCCTGGAAATTCTTGAAAAAGTTCAAAGACTATAGTCTTGCTAATTTTTCAGGCCGAAAATTCGACTTTGTCGTAGAGGCCTCCAATTCAGTTCTCAGAGCCCCCAGGGCATTGCCTTGTGCGGAATAGAAGCACAGCTCTCTAGCTGTAAGAATAAAAAATTTGCAATTTTTGACCCCACTTCGGACTGAATTTTTTTCACGTCTGGATAGCTCAAGAACGATCGAAAATACTGCGAAATCGAGTCGATACACGTATTCTGCACACGAATTTGAACGTGTTGAGTGATTTTCGGCGATTTTGGAGCTCGATTATTTTTTCCTAAAAATGCTCATATCTCGAAAACCGTCTGGAATACGGCCTTTCTGACTTCAGATTCATGTTCAGCATATCGAGAACAGTCTGTATGCAAGATTTCAGCCAATTCTGACGCCTGGAAATTCTTGAAAAATTTCAAAGACTATAGTCTTGCTAATTTTTCAGACCCAAAATTCGACTTTGTCGTAGAGGCCTCCAATTCAGTTCTCCTGAGCCCCCAGGGCATTGCCTTGTGCGGAATAGAAGCACAGCTCTCTAGCTGTAAGAATAAAAAAGTTGCAATTTTCGACCCCACTTCGGACTGAATTTTTTTCACGTCTGGATAGCTCAAGAACGATCAAAAATACTGCGAAATCGAGTCGATACACGTATTCTGCACACGAATTTGAACGTGTTGAGTGATTTTCGGCGATTTTGGAGCTCGATTATTTTTTCCTAAAAATGCTCATATCTCGAAAACCGTCTGGAATACGGCCTTTCTAACTTCAGATTCGTGTTCAGCATATCGAGAACAGTCTGTATGCAAGATTTCAGCCAATTCTGACGCCTGGAAATTCTTGAAAAATTTCAAAGACTATAGTCTTGCTAATTTTTCAGACCCAAAATTCGACTTTGTCGTAGAGGCCTCCAATTCAGTTCTCCTGAGCCCCCAGGGCATTGCCTTGTGCGGAATAGAAGCACAGCTCTCTAGCTGTAAGAATAAAAAATTTGCAATTTTTGACCCCACTTCGGGCTGAATTTTTTTCACGTCTAGATAGCTCAAGAACGATCGAAAATACTGCGAAATCGAGTCGATACACGTATTCTTCACACGAATTTGAACGTGTTGAGTGATTTTCGGCGATTTTGGAGCTCGATTATTTTTTCCTGAAAATGCTCATATCTCAAAAACCGTCTGGAATACGGCGTTTCTGACTTCAGATTCGTGTTCAGCATATCGAGAACAGCCAGTATGCAAGATTTCAGCCAATTCTGACGCCTGGAAATTCTTGAAAAATTTCAAAGACTATAGTCTTGCTAATTTTTCAGACCCAAAATTCGACTTTGTCGTAGAGTCCTCCAATTCAGTTCTCCTGAGCCCCCAGGGCATTGCCTTGTGCGGAATAGAAGCACAGCTCTCTAGCTGTGAGAATAAAAAATTTGCAATTTTTGACCCCACTTCGGGCTGAATTTTTTTCACGTCTAGATAGCTCAAGAACGATCGAAAATACTGCGAAATCGAGTCGATACACGTATTCTGCACACGAATTTGAACGTGTTGAGTGATTTTCGGCGATTTTGGAGCTCGATTATTTTTTCCTGAAAATGCTCATATCTCGAAAACCGTCTGGAATACGGCCTTTCTGACTTCAGATTCGTGTTTAGCATATCGAGAACAGTCAGTATGCAAGATTTCAGCCAATTCTGACGCCTGGAAATTCTTGAAAAATTTCAAAGACTATAGTCTTGCTAATTTTTCAGACCCAAAATTCGACTTTGTCGTAGAGGCCTCCAATTCAGTTCTCCTGAGCCCCCAGGGCATTGCCTTGTGCAGAATAGAAGCACAGCTCTCTAGCTGTAAGAATAAAAAAGTTGCAATTTTTGACCCCACTTCGGACTGAATTTTTTTAACGTCTGGATAGCTCAAGAACGATCGAAAATACTGCAATATCGAGTCGATACACGTATTCTGCACACGAATTTGAACGTGTTGAGTGATTTTCGGCGATTTTGGAGCTCGATTATTTTTTCCTGAAAATTCTCATGTCTCGAAAACCGTCTGGAATACGGCCTTTCTGACTTCAGATTCTTGTTCAGCATATCGAGAACAGTCTGTATGCAAGATTTCAGCCAATTCTGACGCCTGGAAATTCTTGAAAAATTTCAAAGACTATAGTCTTGCTAATTTTCCAGACCCAAAATTCGACTTTGTCGTAGAGGCCTCCAATTCAGTTCTCCTGAGCCCCCAGGGCATTGCCTTGTGCGGAATAGAAGCACAGCTCTCTAGCTGTAAGAATAAAAAATTTGCAATTTTTGACCCCACTTCGGACTGAATTTTTTTCACGTCTGGATAGCTCAAGAACGATCAAAAATACTGCGAAATCGAGTCGATACACGTATTCTGCACACGAATTTGAACGTGTTGAGTGATTTTCGGCGATTTTGGAGCTCGATTATTTTTTCCTGAAAATGCTCATATCTCAAAAACCGTCTGGAATACGGCGTTTCTGACTTCAGATTCGTGTTCAGCATATCGAGAACAGTCAGTATGCAAGATTTCAGCCAATTCTGACGCCTGGAAATTCTTGAAAAATTTCAAAGACTATAGTCTTGCTAATTTTTCAGACCCAAAATTCGACTTTGTCGTAGAGGCCTCCAATTCAGTTCTCCTGAGCCCCCAGGGCATTGCCTTGTGCGGAATAGAAGCACAGCTCTCTAGCTGTAAGAATAAAAAAGTTGCAATTTTTGACCCCACTTCGGACTGAATTTTTTTAACGTCTGGATAGCTCAAGAACGATCGAAAATACTGCAATATCGAGTCGATACACGTATTCTGCACACGAATTTGAACGTGTTGAGTGATTTTCGGCGATTTTTGAGCTCGATTATTTTTTCCTGAAAATGCTCATATCTCGAAAACCGTCTGGAATACGGCCTTTCTGACTTCAGATTCTTGTTCAGCATATCGAGAACAGTCTGTATGCAAGATTTCAGCCAATTCTGACGCCTGGAAATTCTTGAAAATTTTCAAAGACTATAGTCTTGCTAATTTTCCAGACCCAAAATTCGACTTTGTCGTAGAGGCCTCCAATTCAGTTCTCCTGAGCCCCCAGGGCATTGCCTTGTGCGGAATAGAAGCACAGCTCTCTAGCTGTAAGAATAAAAAATTTGCAATTTTTGACCCCACTTCGGACTGAATTTTTTTCACGTCTGGATAGCTCAAGAACGATCAAAAATACTGCGAAATCGAGTCGATACACGTATTCTGCACACGAATTTGAACGTGTTGAGTGATTTTCGGCGATTTTGGAGCTCGATTATTTTTTCCTGAAAATGCTCATATCTCGAAAACCGTCTGGAATACGGCCTTTCTGACTTCAGATTCGTGTTTAGCATATCGAGAACAGTCAGTATGCAAGATTTCAGCCAATTCTGACGCCTGGAAATTCTTGAAAAATTTCAAAGACTATAGTCTTGCTAATTTTTCAGACCCAAAATTCGACTTTGTCGTAGAGGCCTCCAATTCAGTTCTCCTGAGCCCCCAGGGCATTGCCTTGTGCGGAATAGAAGCACAGCTCTCTAGCTGTAAGAATAAAAAAGTTGCAATTTTTGACCCCACTTCGGACTGAATTTTTTTAACGTCTGGATAGCTCAAGAACGATCGAAAATACTGCGAAATCGAGTCGATACACGTATTCTGCACACGAATTTGAACGTGTTGAGTGATTTTCGGCGATTTTGGAGCTCGATTATTTTTTCCTGAAAATTCTCATGTCTCGAAAACCGTCTGGAATACGGCCTTTCTGACTTCAGATTCATGTTCAGCATATCGAGAACAGTCTGTATGCAAGATTTCAGCCAATTCTGACGCCTGGAAATTCTTGAAAAATTTCAAAGACTATAGTCTTGCTAATTTTCCAGACCCAAAATTCGACTTTGTCGTAGAGGCCTCCAATTCAGTTCTCCTGAGCCCCCAGGGCATTGCCTTGTGCGGAATAGAAGCACAGCTCTCTAGCTGTAAGAATAAAAAAGTTGCAATTTTCGACCCCACTTCGGACTGAATTTTTTTCACGTCTGGATAGCTCAAGAACGATCAAAAATACTGCGAAATCGAGTCGATACACGTATTCTGCACACGAATTTGAACGTGTTGAGTGATTTTCGGCGATTTTGGAGCTCGATTATTTTTTCCTAAAAATGCTCATATCTCGAAAACCGTCTGGAATACGGCCTTTCTGACTTCAGATTCTTGTTCAGCATATCGAGAACAGTCAGTATGCAAGATTTCAGCCAATTCTGACGCCTGGAAATTCTTGAAAAATTTCAAAGACTATAGTCTTGCTAATTTTTCAGACCCAAAATTCGACTTTGTCGTAGAGGCCTCCAATTCAGTTCTCCTGAGCCCCCAGGGCATTGCCTTGTGCGGAATAGAAGCACAGCTCTCTAGCTGTAAGAATAAAAAAGTTGCAATTTTTGACCCCACTTCGGACTGAATTTTTTTAACGTCTGGATAGCTCAAGAACGATCGAAAATACTGCAATATCGAGTCGATACACGTATTCTGCACACGAATTTGAACGTGTTGAGTGATTTTCGGCGATTTTTGAGCTCGATTATTTTTTCCTGAAAATGCTCATATCTCGAAAACCGTCTGGAATACGGCCTTTCTGACTTCAGATTCTTGTTCAGCATATCGAGAACAGTCAGTATGCAAGATTTCAGCCAATTCTGACGCCTGGAAATTCTTGAAAAATTTCAAAGACTATAGTCTTGCTAATTTTTCAGACCCAAAATTCGACTTTGTCGTAGAGGCCTCCAATTCAGTTCTCCTGAGCCCCCAGGGCATTGCCTTGTGCGGAATAGAAGCACAGCTCTCTAGCTGTAAGAATAAAAAATTTGCAATTTTTGACCCCACTTCGGACTGAATTTTTTTCACGTCTGGATAGCTCAAGAACGATCAAAAATACTGCGAAATCGAGTCGATACACGTATTCTGCACACGAATTTGAACGTGTTGAGTGATTTTCGGCGATTTTGGAGCTCGATTATTTTTTCCTGAAAATTCTCATATCTCGAAAACCGTCTGGAATACGGCCTTTCTGACTTCAGATTCATGTTCAGCATATCGAGAACAGTCTGTATGCAAGATTTCAGCCCATTCTGACGCCTGGAAATTCTTGAAAAATTTCAAAGACTATAGTCTTGCTAATTTTTCAGACCCAAAATTCGACTTTGTCGTAGAGGCCTCCAATTCAGTTCTCAGAGCCCCCAGGGCATTGCCTTGTGCGGAATAGAAGCACAGCTCTCTAGCTGTAAGAATAAAAAAGTTGCAATTTTTGACCCCACTTTGGACTGAATTTTTTTAACGTCTGGATAGCTCAAGAACGATCGAAAATACTGCGAAATCGAGTCGATACACGTATTCTGCACACGAATTTGAACGTGTTGAGTGATTTTCGGCGATTTTGGAGCTCGATTATTTTTTCCTAAAAATGCTCATATCTCGAAAACCGTCTGGAATACGGCCTTTCTGACTTCAGATTCATGTTCAGCATATCGAGAACAGTCTGTATGCAAGATTTCAGCCAATTCTGACGCCTGGAAATTCTTGAAAAATTTCAAAGACTATAGTCTTGCTAATTTTACAGACCCAAAATTCGACTTTGTCGTAGAGGCCTCCAATTCAGTTCTCCTGAGCCCCCAGGGCATTGCCTTGTGCGGAATAGAAGCACAGCTCTCTAGCTGTAAGAATAAAAAAGTTGCAATTTTCGACCCCACTTCGGACTGAATTTTTTTCACGTCTGGATAGCTCAAGAACGATCAAAAATACTGCGAAATCGAGTCGATACACGTATTCTGCACACGAATTTGAACGTGTTGAGTGATTTTCGGCGATTTTGGAGCTCGATTATTTTTTCCTAAAAATGCTCATATCTCGAAAACCGTCTGGAATACGGCCTTTCTGACTCCAGATTCGTGTTCAGCATATCGAGAACAGTCTGTATGCAAGATTTCAGCCAATTCTGACGCCTGGAAATTCTTGAAAAAGTTCAAAGACTATAGTCTTGCTAATTTTTCAGGCCGAAAATTCGACTTTGTCGTAGAGGCCTCCAATTCAGTTCTCCTGAGCCCCCAGGGCATTGCCTTGTGCAGAATAGAAGCACAGCTCTCTAGCTGTAAGAATAAAAAAGTTGCAATTTTCGACCCCACTTCGGACTGAATTTTTTCACGTCTGGATAGCTCAAGAACGATCAAAAATACTGCGAAATCGAGTCGATACACGTATTCTGCACACGAATTTGAACGTGTTGAGTGATTTTCGGCGATTTTGGAGCTCGATTATTTTTTCCTAAAAATGCTCATATCTCGAAAACCGTCTGGAATACGGCCTTTCTGACTTCAGATTCGTGTTCAGCATATCGAGAACAGTCTGTATGCAAGATTTCAGCCAATTCTGACGCCTGGAAATTCTTGAAAAATTTCAAAGACTATAGTCTTGCTAATTTTTCAGACCCAAAATTCGACTTTGTCGTAGAGGCCTCCAATTCAGTTCTCAGAGCCCCCAGGGCATTGCCTTGTGCGGAATAGAAGCACAGCTCTCTAGCTGTAAGAATAAAAAATTTGCAATTTTTGACCCCACTTCGGACTGAATTTTTTTCACGTCTGGATAGCTCAAGAACGATCGAAAATACTGCGAAATCGAGTCGATACACGTATTCTGCACACGAATTTGAACGTGTTGAGTGATTTTCGGCGATTTTGGAGCTCGATTATTTTTTCATAAAAATGCTCATATCTCGAAAACCGTCTGGAATACGGCCTTTCTGACTTCAGATTCATGTTCAGCATATCGAGAACAGTCTGTATGCAAGATTTCAGCCAATTCTGACGCCTGGAAATTCTTGAAAAATTTCAAATAGTCTTGCTAATTTTTCAGGCCGAAAATTCGACTTTGTCGTAGAGGCCTCCAATTCAGTTCTCCTGAGCCCCCAGGGCATTGCCTTGTGCGGAATAGAAGCACAGCTCTCTAGCTGTAAGAATAAAAAAGTTGCAATTTTTGACCCCACTTCGGACTGAATTTTTTTAACGTCTGGATAGCTCAAGAACGATCGAAAATACTGCGAAATCGAGTCGATACACGTATTCTGCACACGAATTTGAACGTGTTGAGTGATTTTCGGCGATTTTGGAGCTCGATTATTTTTTCCTAAAAATGCTCATATCTCGAAAACCGTCTGGAATATGGCCTTTCTGACTTCAGATTCGTGTTCAGCATATCGAGAACAGTCTGTATGCAAGATTTCAGCCAATTCTGACGCCTGGAAATTCTTGAAAAAGTTCAAAGACTATAGTCTTGCTAATTTTTCAGGCCGAAAATTCGACTTTGTCGTAGAGGCCTCCAATTCAGTTCTCTTGAGCCCCCAGGGCATTGCCTTGTGCAGAATAGAAGCACAGCTCTCTAGCTGTAAGAATAAAAAAGTTGCAATTTTCGACCCCACTTCGGACTGAATTTTTTCACGTCTGGATAGCTCAAGAACGATCAAAAATACTGCGAAATCGAGTCGATACACGTATTCTGCACACGAATTTGAACGTGTTGAGTGATTTTCGGCGATTTTGGAGCTCGATTATTTTTTCCTAAAAATGCTCATATCTCGAAAACCGTCTGGAATACGGCCTTTCTGACTTCAGATTCGTGTTCAGCATATCGAGAACAGTCTGTATGCAAGATTTCAGCCAATTCTGACGCCTGGAAATTCTTGAAAAATTTCAAAGACTATAGTCTTGCTAATTTTTCAGACCCAAAATTCGACTTTGTCGTAGAGGCCTCCAATTCAGTTCTCAGAGCCCCCAGGGCATTGCCTTGTGCGGAATAGAAGCACAGCTCTCTAGCTGTAAGAATAAAAAATTTGCAATTTTTGACCCCACTTCGGACTGAATTTTTTTCACGTCTGGATAGCTCAAGAACGATCGAAAATACTGCGAAATCGAGTCGATACACGTATTCTGCACACGAATTTGAACGTGTTGAGTGATTTTCGGCGATTTTGGAGCTCGATTATTTTTTCATAAAAATGCTCATATCTCGAAAACCGTCTGGAATACGGCCTTTCTGACTTCAGATTCATGTTCAGCATATCGAGAACAGTCTGTATGCAAGATTTCAGCCAATTCTGACGCCTGGAAATTCTTGAAAAATTTCAAATAGTCTTGCTAATTTTTCAGGCCGAAAATTCGACTTTGTCGTAGAGGCCTCCAATTCAGTTCTCCTGAGCCCCCAGGGCATTGCCTTGTGCGGAATAGAAGCACAGCTCTCTAGCTGTAAGAATAAAAAATTTGCAATTTTTGACCCCACTTCGGACTGAATTTTTTTCACGTCTAGATAGCTCAAGAACGATCGAAATTACTGCGAAATCGAGTCGATACAAGTATTCTGCACACGAATTTGAACGTGTTGAGTGATTTTCGGCGATTTTGGAGCTCGATTATTTTTTCCTAAAAATGCTCATATCTCGAAAACCGTCTGGAATACGGCCTTTCTGACTTCAGATTCGTGTTCAGCATATCGAGAACAGTCTGTATGCAAGATTTCAGCCAATTCTGACTCCTGGAAATTCTTGAAAAAGTTCAAAGACTATAGTCTTGCTAATTTTTCAGGCCGAAAATTCGACTTTGTCGTAGAGGCCTCCAATTCAGTTCTCAGAGCCCCCAGGGCATTGCCTTGTGCGGAATAGAAGCACAGCTCTCTAGCTGTAAGAATAAAAAATTTGCAATTTTTGACCCCACTTCGGACTGAATTTTTTTCACGTCTGGATAGCTCAAGAACGATCGAAAATACTGCGAAATCGAGTCGATACACGTATTCTGCACACGAATTTGAACGTGTTGAGTGATTTTCGGCGATTTTGGAGCTCGATTATTTTTTCCTAAAAATGCTCATATCTCGAAAACCGTCTGGAATACGGCCTTTCTGACTTCAGATTCGTGTTCAGCATATCGAGAACAGTCTGTATGCAAGATTTCAGCCAATTCTGACTCCTGGAAATTCTTGAAAAAGTTCAAAGACTATAGTCTTGCTAATTTTTCAGGCCGAAAATTCGACTTTGTCGTAGAGGCCTCCAATTCAGTTCTCAGAGCCCCCAGGGCATTGCCTTGTGCGGAATAGAAGCACAGCTCTCTAGCTGTAAGAATAAAAAAGTTGCAATTCTCGACCCCACTTCGGACTGAATTTTTTTCACGTCTGGATAGCTCAAGAACGATCGAAAATACTGCGAAATCGAGTCGATACACGTATTCTGCACACGAATTTGAACGTGTTGAGTGATTTTCGGCGATTTTGGAGCTCGATTATTTTTTCCTAAAAATGCTCATATCTCGAAAACCGTCTGGAATACGGCCTTTCTGACTTCAGATTCGTGTTCAGCATATCGAGAACAGTCTGTATGCAAGATTTCAGCCAATTCTGACGCCTGGAAATTCTTGAAAACTTTCAAAGACTATAGTCTTGCTAATTTTTCAGGCCGAAAATTCGACTTTGTCGTAGAGGCCTCCAATTCAGTTCTCAGAGCCCCCAGGGCATTGCCTTGTGCGGAATAGAAGCACAGCTCTCTAGCTGTAAGAATAAAAAAGTTGCAATTCTCGACCCCACTTCGGACTGAATTTTTTTCACGTCTGGATAGCTCAAGAACGATCGAAAATACTGCGAAATCGAGTCGATACACGTATTCTGCACACGAATTTGAACGTGTTGAGTGATTTTCGGCGATTTTGGAGCTCGATTATTTTTTCCTAAAAATGCTCATATCTCGAAAACCGTCTGGAATACGGCCTTTCTGACTTCAGATTCGTGTTCAGCATATCGAGAAGAGTCTGTATGCAAGATTTCAGCCAATTCTGACGCCTGGAAATTCTTGAAAACTTTCAAAGACTATAGTCTTGCTAATTTTTCAGACCCAAAATTCGACTTTGTCGTAGAGGCCTCCAATTCAGTTCTCCTGAGCCTCCAGGGCATTGCCTTGCGCGGAAAAGAAGCACAGCTCTCTAGCTGTAAAAATAAAAAAGTTGCAATTTCTGACCCCACTTTGGACTGAATTTTTTTAACGTCTGGATAGCTCAAGAACGATCGAAAATACTGCGAAATCGAGTCGATACACGTATTCTGCACACGAATTTGAACGTGTTGAGTGATTTTCGGCGATTTTGGAGCTCGATTATTTTTTCCTAAAAATGCTCATATCTCGAAAACCGTCTGGAATACGGCCTTTCTGACTTCAGATTCGTGTTCAGCATATCGAGAACAGTCTGTATGCAAGATTTCAGCCAATTCTGACGCCTGGAAATTCTTGAAAAATTTCAAAGACTATAGTCTTGCTAATTTTTCAGACCCAAAATTCGACTTTGTCGTAGAGGCCTCCAATTCAGTTCTCCTGAGCCCCCAGGGCATTGCCTTGTGCGGAATAGAAGCACAGCTCTCTAGCTGTAAGAATAAAAAAGTTGCAATTCTCGACCCCACTTCGGACTGAATTTTTTTCACGTCTGGATAGCTCAAGAACGATCGAAAATACTGCGAAATCGAGTCGATACACGTATTCTGCACACGAATTTGAACGTGTTGAGTGATTTTCGGCGATTTTGGAGCTCGATTATTTTTTCCTAAAAATGCTCATATCTCGAAAACCGTCTGGAATACGGCCTTTCTGACTTCAGATTCGTGTTCAGCATATCGAGAACAGTCTGTATGCAAGATTTCAGCCAATTCTGACGCCTGGAAATTCTTGAAAAATTTCAAAGACTATAGTCTTGCTAATTTTTCAGACCCAAAATTCGACTTTGTCGTAGAGGCCTCCAATTCAGTTCTCCTGAGCCTCCAGGGCATTGCCTTGCGCGGAAAAGAAGCACAGCTCTCTAGCTGTAAGAATAAAAAAGTTGCAATTTTTGACCCCACTTTGGACTGAATTTTTTTAACGTCTGGATAGCTCAAGAACGATCGAAAATACTGCGAAATCGAGTCGATACACGTATTCTGCACACGAATTTGAACGTGTTGAGTGATTTTCGGCGATTTTGGAGCTCGATTATTTTTTCCTAAAAATGCTCATATCTCGAAAACCGTCTGGAAATTCTTGAAAAATTTCAAAGACTATAGTCTTGCTAATTTTTCAGACCCAAAATTCGACTTTGTCGTAGAGGCCTCCAATTCAGTTCTCCTGAGCCCCCAGGGCATTGCCTTGTGCAGAATAGAAGCACAGCTCTCTAGCTGTAAGAATAAAAAAGTTGCAATTTTCGACCCCACTTCGGACTGAATTTTTTTCACGTCTGGATAGCTCAAGAACGATCAAAAATACTGCGAAATCGAGTCGATACACGTATTCTGCACACGAATTTGAACGTGTTGAGTGATTTTCGGCGATTTTGGAGCTCGATTATTTTTTCCTAAAAATGCTCATATCTCGAAAACCGCCTGGAATACGGCCTTTCTGACTTCAGATTCGTGTTCAGCATATCGAGAACAGTCTGTATGCAAGATTTCAGCCAATTCTGACTCCTGGAAATTCTTGAAAAAGTTCAAAGACTATAGTCTTGCTAATTTTTCAGACCCAAAATTCGACTTTGTCGTAGAGGCCTCCAATTCAGTTCTCCTGAGCCTCCAGGGCATTGCCTTGCGCGGAAAAGAAGCACAGCTCTCTAGCTGTAAGAATAAAAAAGTTGCAATTTTTGACCCCACTTTGGACTGAATTTTTTTAACGTCTGGATAGCTCAAGAACGATCGAAAATACTGCGAAATCGAGTCGATACACGTATTCTGCACACGAATTTGAACGTGTTGAGTGATTTTCGGCGATTTTGGAGCTCGATTATTTTTTCCTAAAAATGCTCATATCTCGAAAACCGTCTGGAATATGGCCTTTCTGACTTCAGATTCGTGTTCAGCATATCGAGAACAGTCTGTATGCAAGATTTCAGCCAATTCTGACGCCTGGAAATTCTTGAAAAATTTCAAAGATAGTCTTGCTAATTTTTCAGACCCAAAATTCGACTTTGTCGTAGAGGCCTCCAATTCAGTTCTCCTGAGCCCCCAGGGCATTGCCTTGTGCAGAATAGAAGCACAGCTCTCTAGCTGTAAGAATAAAAAAGTTGCAATTTTCGACCCCACTTCGGACTGAATTTTTTTCACGTCTGGATAGCTCAAGAACGATCAAAAATACTGCGAAATCGAGTCGATACACGTATTCTGCACACGAATTTGAACGTGTTGAGTGATTTTCGGCGATTTTGGAGCTCGATTATTTTTTCCTAAAAATGCTCATATCTCGAAAACCGTCTGGAATACGGCCTTTCTGACTTCAGATTCGTGTTCAGCATATCGAGAACAGTCTGTATGCAAGATTTCAGCCAATTCTGACGCCTGGAAATTCTTGAAAAAGTTCAAAGACTATAGTCTTGCTAATTTTTCAGACCCAAAATTCGACTTTGTCGTAGAGGCCTCCAATTCAGTTCTCCTGAGCCCCCAGGGCATTGCCTTGTGCAGAATAGAAGCACAGCTCTCTAGCTGTAAGAATAAAAAAGTTGCAATTTTCGACCCCACTTCGGACTGAATTTTTTTTTTTTTTTTTTTCACGTCTGGATAGCTCAAGAACGATCGAAAATACTGCGAAATCGAGTCGATACACGTATTCTGCACACGAATTTGAACGTGTTGAGTGATTTTCGGCGATTTTGGAGCTCGATTATTTTTTCCTAAAAATGCTCATATCTCGAAAACCGTCTGGAATACGGCCTTTCTGACTTCAGATTCGTGTTCAGCATATCGAGAACAGTCTGTATGCAAGATTTCAGCCAATTCTGACGCCTGGAAATTCTTGAAAAATTTCAAAGACTATAGTCTTGCTAATTTTTCAGACCCAAAATTCGACTTTGTCGTAGAGGCCTCCAATTCAGTTCTCCTGAGCCCCCAGGGCATTGCCTTGTGCAGAATAGAAGCACAGCTCTCTAGCTGTAAGAATAAAAAAGTTGCAATTTTCGACCCCACTTCGGACTGAATTTTTTTCACGTCTGGATAGCTCAAGAACGATCAAAAATACTGCGAAATCGAGTCGATACACGTATTCTGCACACGAATTTGAACGTGTTGAGTGATTTTCGGCGATTTTGGAGCTCGATTATTTTTTCCTAAAAATGCTCATATCTCGAAAACCGTCTGGAATACGGCCTTTCTGACTTCAGATTCGTGTTCAGCATATCGAGAACAGTCTGTATGCAAGATTTCAGCCAATTCTGACGCCTGGAAATTCTTGAAAAATTTCAAAGACTATAGTCTTGCTAATTTTTCAGACCCAAAATTCGACTTTGTCGTAGAGGCCTCCAATTCAGTTCTCCTGAGCCTCCAGGGCATTGCCTTGCGCGGAAAAGAAGCACAGCTCTCTAGCTGTAAGAATAAAAAAGTTGCAATTTTTGACCCCACTTTGGACTGAATTTTTTTAACGTCTGGATAGCTCAAGAACGATCGAAAATACTGCGAAATCGAGTCGATACACGTATTCTGCACACGAATTTGAACGTGTTGAGTGATTTTCGGCGATTTTGGAGCTCGATTATTTTTTCCTAAAAATGCTCATATCTCGAAAACCGTCTGGAATACGGCCTTTCTGACTTCAGATTCGTGTTCAGCATATCGAGAACAGTCTGTATGCAAGATTTCAGCCAATTCTGACGCCTGGAAATTCTTGAAAAATTTCAAAGACTATAGTCTTGCTAATTTTTCAGACCCAAAATTCGACTTTGTCGTAGAGGCCTCCAATTCAGTTCTCCTGAGCCCCCAGGGCATTGCCTTGTGCAGAATAGAAGCACAGCTCTCTAGCTGTAAGAATAAAAAAGTTGCAATTTTCGACCCCACTTCGGACTGAATTTTTTTCACGTCTAGATAGCTCAAGAACGATCGAAAATACTGCGAAATCGAGTCGATACAAGTATTCTGCACACGAATTTGAACGTGTTGAGTGATTTTCGGCGATTTTGGAGCTCGATTATTTTTTCCTAAAAATGCTCATATCTCGAAAACCGTCTGGAATACGGCCTTTTTGACTTCAGATTCGTGTTCAGCATATCGAGAACAGTCTGTATGCAAGATTTCAGCCAATTCTGACGCCTGGAAATTCTTGAAAAAGTTCAAATAGTCTTGCTAATTTTTCAGGCCGAAAATTCGACTTTGTCGTAGAGGCCTCCAATTCAGTTCTCAGAGCCCCCAGGGCATTGCCTTGTGCGGAATAGAAGCACAGCTCTCTAGCTGTAAGAATAAAAAATTTGCAATTTTTGACCCCACTTCGGACTGAATTTTTTTCACGTCTGGATAGCTCAAGAACGATCGAAAATACTGCGAAATCGAGTCGATACACGTATTCTGCACACGAATTTGAACGTGTTGAGTGATTTTCGGGGAAGTGCGACAGGAACTGCAAGTTCTGAAAGACAATAGATGGGCCAGAAAACTCGAACAGTTGAATCCAGAAGACGGAAGCATGTGGCAGATGCAGAAACTTCTGAGAAATCGACCAAAACCGATACCACCATTACGGAACCCAGACGGAAACCTCCTATATTCAGATGAGGAAAAAGCGAACGCTTTTGGAAACTCACTGGAACGACAATTTGTTGAAAATGAAGCCGCCCCAGAGAACGTCGACCACGCAAACCTAGTCAGACTAGCTGTACTAGGAATCAGACAAGCTGACGATAGAGAAGAAATCCTCAGGCCTACCTCGCCTGAGGAAATCCGACAAATCATAAGAAACTTGAAGAACAAAAAAGCTCCTGGGATCGACAACATTTCCAACAAAGCCTTGAAGCACCTCCCACGCAAAGGAATAGCAGCTCTAGCTAACATCACCAACGCCATCCTCAGACTGAGACACTTCCCAGACGCCTGGAAAGAAGCCGCAGTCACCCTATTCCCAAAACCTAACAAGGACGGATCCCTGCCCCAAAACTACAGACCGATCAGCCTACTTTCCGCGCCAAGCAAAGTAGCAGAGAGAATCATCCAAGCCAGGCTAGAAGAGATCTCTAACGAACTAGGCATCATTCCAAACGAACAGTTCGGTTTCAGGAAAGAGCACTCGACCGAAATGCAAGTCCTAAGGCTTGTTGAATATGCAACTGAAGGGTTGAATAGGAAACAGGCCACGGGAGTTGTATTTCTGGACGTTGCAAAAGCCTTCGACCGAGTCTGGCACGATGGATTGATAGCCAAACTGTTCCAACTTGATTACCCGATTCCAATGGTCAAACTGATAGATTCCTATATCAGATCGAGAACCTTCAGAGCCAAAGCAGGAACGGCCATATCAGAAATCCGCCAAATGAGAGCAGGAGTCCCCCAAGGTGCCGTGCTGAGTCCACAACTGTACTCCATCTACACTTCCGATATCCCAAGCAACAATAGACAGTGCACCCTGTCATTGTACGCTGATGATACCGCAATTGCAGCCCGTTCCACCAGCCCGCAGCTTGTCACTCGCTACTTGCAAAGGAGCATTGACGAACTGATGTCCTGGTGCAACAAATGGAAGATACAAATAAATCCAGAGAAAACCCAAGCGATACTAATCCGCCGCATACACAAACAACCAAGAGACCACGTCAGAATTAACAACCAAGATATTCAATGGACGGACTCAGCAAAGTACCTTGGTGTCACCATCGATAGCTACCTCACATTCAAACACCACATAGACCAACGCCTCCACCAAGCAAACTCAGCCCTAGCCAGCCTATATCCCATCATAGGACGACAAAGTCAGATGAGAATCGACTTGAAACTCCTACTCCTAAAAACAGTGCTCCTACCGATATTGACGTACGCGTCAATAGCATGGGGGCACTGCGCCAACACCCACCTCGCCAAAGTCCAGATATTTGAAAATAAATGTCTCCGGATGATGGTGAATGCCCCATGGTTCGTCCGAAATAACATAATTTTCAGAGATCTCAAGCACACTCCAGTCCGAGAACGAATCATCCAACACGCCGAGAAGATGTTTGAAAAAATATCGACTCACGACAACCATCTAATCAGGGACGCCGTAGACTACGACCCCAGATTAGCGGAACGCCACAAACGTCCAAGGCACCAGTTGCCAGACAGGTAAGCCAAACTACACAAACACACACACACAAGCCAACACATCGCCCAAAAAGAATAGCGAACATGTCGCTCGAAGACATGTTTGCCAATTCTCTCAAAATTTCAAATCAAAGGAATAGTAACTATTTCAAATAATGCAAATCTTTATGATTCCTAAGTTTTTCCGATTACGCGTCAAGTCCGAAGCCATTTTATCCCCTACACAGTCAGTCTCTCGACATAAGTCCAAACAGGATTGTCTTGCAAAAATCCTTTCATCCCCCTTAAACGACAACCAGGAAGGCACTAGCCCATAGTATCTTTCTTATTTTTTTTTTTTTTTTGAGGACCGTTGCGCTGCAACGGGGGTGGTGGAAGCGGTTACGGCTGCTCCTAGTCATCTTCAATGATTAGTGGTGTCCTGTACCGGGGTCTCAAAACAACGGACGAGTGATTTTCGGCGATTTTGGAGCTCGATTATTTTTTCCTAAAAATGCTCATATCTCGAAAACCGTCTGGAATACGGCCTTTCTGACTTCAGATTCGTGTTCAGCATATCGAGAACAGTCAGTATGCAAGATTTCAGCCAATTCTGACGCCTGGAAATTCTTGAAAAATTTCAATAGTCTTGCTAATTTTTCAGGCCGAAAATTCGACTTTGTCGTAGAGGCCTCCAATTCAGTTCTCCTGAGCCCCCAGGGCATTGCCTTGTGCAGAATAGAAGCACAGCTCTCTAGCTGTAAGAATAAAAAAGTTGCAATTTTCGACCCCACTTCGGACTGAATTTTTTTCACGTCTGGATAGCTCAAGAACGATCAAAAATACTGCGAAATCGAGTCGATACACGTATTCTGCACACGAATTTGAACGTGTTGAGTGATTTTCGGCGATTTTGGAGCTCGATTATTTTTTCCTAAAAATGCTCATATCTCGAAAACCGTCTGGAATACGGCCTTTCTGACTTCAGATTCGTGTTCAGCATATCGAGAACAGTCAGTATGCAAGATTTCAGCCAATTCTGACGCCTGGAAATTCTTGAAAAATTTCAAAGACTATAGTCTTGCTAATTTTTCAGGCCGAAAATTCGACTTTGTCGTAGAGGCCTCCAATTCAGTTCTCAGAGCCCCCAGGGCATTGCCTTGTGCGGAATAGAAGCACAGCTCTCTAGCTGTAAGAATAAAAAATTTGCAATTTTTGACCCCACTTCGGACTGAATTTTTTTCACGTCTGGATAGCTCAAGAACGATCGAAAATACTGCGAAATCGAGTCGATACACGTATTCTGCACACGAATTTGAACGTGTTGAGTGATTTTCGGCGATTTTGGAGCTCGATTATTTTTTCCTAAAAATGCTCATATCTCGAAAACCGTCTGGAATACGGCCTTTCTGACTTCAGATTCGTGTTCAGCATATCGAGAACAGTCAGTATGCAAGATTTCAGCCAATTCTGACGCCTGGAAATTCTTGAAAAATTTCAAAGACTATAGTCTTGCTAATTTTTCAGGCCGAAAATTCGACTTTGTCGTAGAGGCCTCCAATTCAGTTCTCCTGAGCCCCCAGGGCATTGCCTTGTGCAGAATAGAAGCACAGCTCTCTAGCTGTAAGAATAAAAAATTTGCAATTTTTGACCCCACTTCGGACTGAATTTTTTTCACGTCTGGATAGCTCAAGAACGATCGAAAATACTGCGAAATCGAGTCGATACACGTATTCTGCACACGAATTTGAACGTGTTGAGTGATTTTCGGCGATTTTGGAGCTCGATTATTTTTTCCTAAAAATGCTCATATCTCGAAAACCGTCTGGAATACGGCCTTTCTGACTTCAGATTCGTGTTCAGCATATCGAGAACAGTCTGTATGCAAGATTTCAGCCAATTCTGACTCCTGGAAATTCTTGAAAAAGTTCAAAGACTATAGTCTTGCTAATTTTTCAGGCCGAAAATTCGACTTTGTCGTAGAGGCCTCCAATTCAGTTCTCCTGAGCCCCCAGGGCATTGCCTTGTGCAGAATAGAAGCACAGCTCTCTAGCTGTAAGAATAAAAAATTTGCAATTTTTGACCCCACTTCGGACTGAATTTTTTTCACGTCTGGATAGCTCAAGAACGATCGAAAATACTGCGAAATCGAGTCGATACACGTATTCTGCACACGAATTTGAACGTGTTGAGTGATTTTCGGCGATTTTGGAGCTCGATTATTTTTTCCTAAAAATGCTCATATCTCGAAAACCGTCTGGAATACGGCCTTTCTGACTTCAGATTCATGTTCAGCATATCGAGAACAGTCTGTATGCAAGATTTCAGCCAATTCTGACGCCTGGAAATTCTTGAAAAATTTCAAAGACTATAGTCTTGCTAATTTTTCAGACCCAAAATTCGACTTTGTCGTAGAGGCCTCCAATTCAGTTCTCCTGAGCCCCCAGGGCATTGCCTTGTGCAGAATAGAAGCACAGCTCTCTAGCTGTAAGAATAAAAAAGTTGCAATTTTCGACCCCACTTCGGACTGAATTTTTTTCACGTCTGGATAGCTCAAGAACGATCAAAAATACTGCGAAATCGAGTCGATACACGTATTCTGCACACGAATTTGAACGTGTTGAGTGATTTTCGGCGATTTTGGAGCTCGATTATTTTTTCCTAAAAATGCTCATATCTCGAAAACCGTCTGGAATACGGCCTTTCTGACTTCAGATTCGTGTTCAGCATATCGAGAACAGTCAGTATGCAAGATTTCAGCCAATTCTGACGCCTGGAAATTCTTGAAAAATTTCAAAGACTATAGTCTTGCTAATTTTTCAGGCCGAAAATTCGACTTTGTCGTAGAGGCCTCCAATTCAGTTCTCAGAGCCCCCAGGGCATTGCCTTGTGCGGAATAGAAGCACAGCTCTCTAGCTGTAAGAATAAAAAATTTGCAATTTTTGACCCCACTTCGGACTGAATTTTTTTCACGTCTGGATAGCTCAAGAACGATCGAAAATACTGCGAAATCGAGTCGATACACGTATTCTGCACACGAATTTGAACGTGTTGAGTGATTTTCGGCGATTTTGGAGCTCGATTATTTTTTCCTAAAAATGCTCATATCTCGAAAACCGTCTGGAATACGGCCTTTCTGACTTCAGATTCATGTTCAGCATATCGAGAACAGTCTGTATGCAAGATTTCAGCCAATTCTGACGCCTGGAAATTCTTGAAAAATTTCAAAGACTATAGTCTTGCTAATTTTTCAGACCCAAAATTCGACTTTGTCGTAGAGGCCTCCAATTCAGTTCTCCTGAGCCTCCAGGGCATTGCCTTGCGCGGAAAAGAAGCACAGCTCTCTAGCTGTAAGAATAAAAAAGTTGCAATTTTTGACCCCACTTCGGACTGAATTTTTTTCACGTCTGGATAGCTCAAGAACGATCGAAAATACTGCGAAATCGAGTCGATACACGTATTCTGCACACGAATTTGAACGTGTTGAGTGATTTTCGGCGATTTTGGAGCTCGATTATTTTTTCCTAAAAATGCTCATATCTCGAAAACCGTCTGGAATACGGCCTTTCTGACTTCAGATTCATGTTCAGCATATCGAGAACAGTCTGTATGCAAGATTTCAGCCAATTCTGACGCCTGGAAATTCTTGAAAAATTTCAAAGACTATAGTCTTGCTAATTTTTCAGACCCAAAATTCGATTTTGTCGTAGAGGCCTCCAATTCAGTTCTCCTGAGCCTCCAGGGCATTGCCTTGTGCGGAATAGAAGCACAGCTCTCTAGCTGTAAGAATAAAAAATTTGCAATTTTTGACCCCACTTCGGACTGAATTTTTTTCACGTCTGGATAGCTCAAGAACGATCGAAAATACTGCGAAATCGAGTCGATACACGTATTCTGCACACGAATTTGAACGTGTTGAGTGATTTTCGGCGATTTTGGAGCTCGATTATTTTTTCCTAAAAATGCTCATATCTCGAAAACCGTCTGGAATACGGCCTTTCTGACTTCAGATTCGTGTTCAGCATATCGAGAACAGTCTGTATGCAAGATTTCAGCCAATTCTGACTCCTGGAAATTCTTGAAAAAGTTCAAAGACTATAGTCTTGCTAATTTTTCAGGCCGAAAATTCGACTTTGTCGTAGAGGCCTCCAATTCAGTTCTCCTGAGCCCCCAGGGCATTGCCTTGTGCAGAATAGAAGCACAGCTCTCTAGCTGTAAGAATAAAAAATTTGCAATTTTTGACCCCACTTCGGACTGAATTTTTTTCACGTCTGGATAGCTCAAGAACGATCGAAAATACTGCGAAATCGAGTCGATACACGTATTCTGCACACGAATTTGAACGTGTTGAGTGATTTTCGGCGATTTTGGAGCTCGATTATTTTTTCCTAAAAATGCTCATATCTCGAAAACCGTCTGGAATACGGCCTTTCTGACTTCAGATTCATGTTCAGCATATCGAGAACAGTCTGTATGCAAGATTTCAGCCAATTCTGACGCCTGGAAATTCTTGAAAAATTTCAAAGACTATAGTCTTGCTAATTTTTCAGACCCAAAATTCGACTTTGTCGTAGAGGCCTCCAATTCAGTTCTCCTGAGCCCCCAGGGCATTGCCTTGTGCAGAATAGAAGCACAGCTCTCTAGCTGTAAGAATAAAAAAGTTGCAATTTTCGACCCCACTTCGGACTGAATTTTTTTCACGTCTGGATAGCTCAAGAACGATCAAAAATACTGCGAAATCGAGTCGATACACGTATTCTGCACACGAATTTGAACGTGTTGAGTGATTTTCGGCGATTTTGGAGCTCGATTATTTTTTCCTAAAAATGCTCATATCTCGAAAACCGTCTGGAATACGGCCTTTCTGACTTCAGATTCGTGTTCAGCATATCGAGAACAGTCAGTATGCAAGATTTCAGCCAATTCTGACGCCTGGAAATTCTTGAAAAATTTCAAAGACTATAGTCTTGCTAATTTTTCAGGCCGAAAATTCGACTTTGTCGTAGAGGCCTCCAATTCAGTTCTCAGAGCCCCCAGGGCATTGCCTTGTGCGGAATAGAAGCACAGCTCTCTAGCTGTAAGAATAAAAAATTTGCAATTTTTGACCCCACTTCGGACTGAATTTTTTTCACGTCTGGATAGCTCAAGAACGATCGAAAATACTGCGAAATCGAGTCGATACACGTATTCTGCACACGAATTTGAACGTGTTGAGTGATTTTCGGCGATTTTGGAGCTCGATTATTTTTTCCTAAAAATGCTCATATCTCGAAAACCGTCTGGAATACGGCCTTTCTGACTTCAGATTCATGTTCAGCATATCGAGAACAGTCTGTATGCAAGATTTCAGCCAATTCTGACGCCTGGAAATTCTTGAAAAATTTCAAAGACTATAGTCTTGCTAATTTTTCAGACCCAAAATTCGACTTTGTCGTAGAGGCCTCCAATTCAGTTCTCCTGAGCCTCCAGGGCATTGCCTTGCGCGGAAAAGAAGCACAGCTCTCTAGCTGTAAGAATAAAAAAGTTGCAATTTTTGACCCCACTTCGGACTGAATTTTTTTCACGTCTGGATAGCTCAAGAACGATCGAAAATACTGCGAAATCGAGTCGATACACGTATTCTGCACACGAATTTGAACGTGTTGAGTGATTTTCGGCGATTTTGGAGCTCGATTATTTTTTCCTAAAAATGCTCATATCTCGAAAACCGTCTGGAATACGGCCTTTCTGACTTCAGATTCATGTTCAGCATATCGAGAACAGTCTGTATGCAAGATTTCAGCCAATTCTGACGCCTGGAAATTCTTGAAAAATTTCAAAGACTATAGTCTTGCTAATTTTTCAGACCCAAAATTCGATTTTGTCGTAGAGGCCTCCAATTCAGTTCTCCTGAGCCTCCAGGGCATTGCCTTGTGCGGAATAGAAGCACAGCTCTCTAGCTGTAAGAATAAAAAATTTGCAATTTTTGACCCCACTTCGGACTGAATTTTTTTCACGTCTGGATAGCTCAAGAACGATCGAAAATACTGCGAAATCGAGTCGATACACGTATTCTGCACACGAATTTGAACGTGTTGAGTGATTTTCGGCGATTTTGGAGCTCGATTATTTTTTCCTAAAAATGCTCATATCTCGAAAACCGTCTGGAATACGGCCTTTCTGACTTCAGATTCGTGTTCAGCATATCGAGAACAGTCTGTATGCAAGATTTCAGCCAATTCTGACTCCTGGAAATTCTTGAAAAAGTTCAAAGACTATAGTCTTGCTAATTTTTCAGGCCCAAAATTCGACTTTGTCGTAGAGGCCTCCAATTCAGTTCTCAGAGCCCCCAGGGCATTGCCTTGTGCGGAATAGAAGCACAGCTCTCTAGCTGTAAGAATAAAAAATTTGCAATTTTTGACCCCACTTCGGACTGAATTTTTTTCACGTCTGGATAGCTCAAGAACGATCGAAAATACTGCGAAATCGAGTCGATACACGTATTCTGCACACGAATTTGAACGTGTTGAGTGATTTTCGGCGATTTTGGAGCTCGATTATTTTTTCCTAAAAATGCTCATATCTCGAAAACCGTCTGGAATACGGCCTTTCTGACTTCAGATTCATGTTCAGCATATCGAGAACAGTCTGTATGCAAGATTTCAGCCAATTCTGACGCCTGGAAATTCTTGAAAAATTTCAAAGACTATATATAGTCTTGCTAATTTTTCAGACCCAAAATTCGACTTTGTCGTAGAGGCCTCCAATTCAGTTCTCCTGAGCCCCCAGGGCATTGCCTTGTGCGGAATAGAAGCACAGCTCTCTAGCTGTAAGAATAAAAAAGTTGCAATTCTCGACCCCACTTCGGACTGAATTTTTTTCACGTCTGGATAGCTCAAGAACGATCAAAAATACTGCGAAATCGAGTCGATACACGTATTCTGCACACGAATTTGAACGTGTTGAGTGATTTTCGGCGATTTTGGAGCTCGATTATTTTTTCCTAAAAATGCTCATATCTCGAAAACCGTCTGGAATACGGCCTTTCTGACTTCAGATTCGTGTTCAGCATATCGAGAACAGTCTGTATGCAAGATTTCAGCCAATTCTGACGCCTGGAAATTCTTGAAAAATTTCAAAGACTATAGTCTTGCTAATTTTTCAGACCCAAAATTCGACTTTGTCGTAGAGGCCTCCAATTCAGTTCTCCTGAGCCTCCAGGGCATTGCCTTGCGCGGAAAAGAAGCACAGCTCTCTAGCTGTAAGAATAAAAAAGTTGCAATTTTTGACCCCACTTTGGACTGAATTTTTTTAACGTCTGGATAGCTCAAGAACGATCGAAAATACTGCGAAATCGAGTCGATACACGTATTCTGCACACGAATTTGAACGTGTTGAGTGATTTTCGGCGATTTTGGAGCTCGATTATTTTTTCCTAAAAATGCTCATATCTCGAAAACCGTCTGGAATACGGCCTTTCTGACTTCAGATTCGTGTTCAGCATATCGAGAACAGTCTGTATGCAAGATTTCAGCCAATTCTGACGCCTGGAAATTCTTGAAAAATTTCAAAGACTATAGTCTTGCTAATTTTTCAGACCCAAAATTCGACTTTGTCGTAGAGGCCTCCAATTCAGTTCTCCTGAGCCCCCAGGGCATTGCCTTGTGCAGAATAGAAGCACAGCTCTCTAGCTGTAAGAATAAAAAAGTTGCAATTTTCGACCCCACTTCGGACTGAATTTTTTTCACGTCTGGATAGCTCAAGAACGATCAAAAATACTGCGAAATCGAGTCGATACACGTATTCTGCACACGAATTTGAACGTGTTGAGTGATTTTCGGCGATTTTGGAGCTCGATTATTTTTTCCTAAAAATGCTCATATCTCGAAAACCGTCTGGAATACGGCCTTTCTGACTTCAGATTCGTGTTCAGCATATCGAGAACAGTCTGTATGCAAGATTTCAGCCAATTCTGACGCCTGGAAATTCTTGAAAAAGTTCAAAGACTATAGTCTTGCTAATTTTTCAGGCCGAAAATTCGACTTTGTCGTAGAGGCCTCCAATTCAGTTCTCAGAGCCCCCAGGGCATTGCCTTGTGCGGAATAGAAGCACAGCTCTCTAGCTGTAAGAATAAAAAATTTGCAATTTTTGACCCCACTTCGGACTGAATTTTTTTCACGTCTGGATAGCTCAAGAACGATCGAAAATACTGCGAAATCGAGTCGATACACGTATTCTGCACACGAATTTGAACGTGTTGAGTGATTTTCGGCGATTTTGGAGCTCGATTATTTTTTCCTAAAAATGCTCATATCTCGAAAACCGTCTGGAATACGGCCTTTCTGACTTCAGATTCATGTTCAGCATATCGAGAACAGTCTGTATGCAAGATTTCAGCCAATTCTGACGCCTGGAAATTCTTGAAAAATTTCAAAGACTATAGTCTTGCTAATTTTTCAGACCCAAAATTCGACTTTGTCGTAGAGGCCTCCAATTCAGTTCTCCTGAGCCCCCAGGGCATTGCCTTGTGCGGAATAGAAGCACAGCTCTCTAGCTGTAAGAATAAAAAAGTTGCAATTTTTGACCCCACTTCGGACTGAATTTTTATCACGTCTGGATAGCTCAAGAACGATCGAAAATACTGCGAAATCGAGTCGATACACGTATTCTGCACACGAATTTGAACGTGTTGAGTGATTTTCGGCGATTTTGGAGCTCGATTATTTTTTCCTAAAAATGCTCATATCTCGGAAACCGTCTGGAATACGGCCTTTCTGACTTCAGATTCATGTTTAGCATATCGAGAACAGTCTGTATGCAAGATTTCAGCCAAATCTGACGCCTGGAAATTCTTGAAAAATTTCAAAGACTATAGTCTTGCTAATTTTTCAGACCCAAAATTCGACTTTGTCGTAGAGGCCTCCAATTCAGTTCTCAGAGCCCCCAGGGCATTGCCTTGTGCGGAATAGAAGCACAGCTCTCTAGCTGTGAGAATAAAAAATTTGCAATTTTTGACCCCACTTCGGACTGAATTTTTTTCACGTCTGGATAGCTCAAGAACGATCGAAAATACTGCGAAATCGAGTCGATACACGTATTCTGCACACGAATTTGAACGTGTTGAGTGATTTTCGGCGATTTTGGAGCTCGATTATTTTTTCCTAAAAATGCTCATATCTCGAAAACCGTCTGGAATACGGCCTTTCTGACTTCAGATTCGTGTTCAGCATATCGAGAACAGTCTGTATGCAAGATTTCAGCCAATTCTGACTCCTGGAAATTCTTGAAAAAGTTCAAAGACTATAGTCTTGCTAATTTTTCAGGCCGAAAATTCGACTTTGTCGTAGAGGCCTCCAATTCAGTTCTCAGAGCCCCCAGGGCATTGCCTTGTGCGGAATAGAAGCACAGCTCTCTAGCTGTAAGAATAAAAAAATTTGCAATTTTTGACCCCACTTCGGACTGAATTTTTTTCACGTCTGGATAGCTCAAGAACGATCGAAAATACTGCGAAATCGAGTCGATACACGTATTCTGCACACGAATTTGAACGTGTTGAGTGATTTTCGGCGATTTTGGAGCTCGATTATTTTTTCCTAAAAATGCTCATATCTCGAAAACCGTCTGGAATACGGCCTTTCTGACTTCAGATTCATGTTCAGCATATCGAGAACAGTCTGTATGCAAGATTTCAGCCAATTCTGACGCCTGGAAATTCTTGAAAAATTTCAAAGACTATAGTCTTGCTAATTTTTCAGACCCAAAATTCGACTTTGTCGTAGAGGCCTCCAATTCAGTTCTCCTGAGCCCCCAGGGCATTGCCTTGTGCAGAATAGAAGCACAGCTCTCTAGCTGTAAGAATAAAAAAGTTGCAATTTTCGACCCCAC
This sequence comes from Gastrophysa polygoni, assembly GCA_963576655.1. Lineage (NCBI taxonomy): Eukaryota > Metazoa > Arthropoda > Insecta > Coleoptera > Chrysomelidae > Gastrophysa > Gastrophysa polygoni. The sequence continues at coordinate 14,720,162 of OY755093.1, forward strand.
TTCGGACTGAATTTTTTTCACGTCTGGATAGCTCAAGAACGATCAAAAATACTGCGAAATCGAGTCGATACACGTATTCTGCACACGAATTTGAACGTGTTGAGTGATTTTCGGCGATTTTGGAGCTCGATTATTTTTTCCTAAAAATGCTCATATCTCGAAAACCGTCTGGAATACGGCCTTTCTGACTTCAGATTCGTGTTCAGCATATCGAGAACAGTCTGTATGCAAGATTTCAGCCAATTCTGACTCCTGGAAATTCTTGAAAAAGTTCAAAGACTATAGTCTTGCTAATTTTTCAGGCCGAAAATTCGACTTTGTCGTAGAGGCCTCCAATTCAGTTCTCAGAGCCCCCAGGGCATTGCCTTGTGCGGAATAGAAGCACAGCTCTCTAGCTGTAAGAATAAAAAATTTGCAATTTTTGACCCCACTTCGGACTGAATTTTTTTCACGTCTGGATAGCTCAAGAACGATCGAAAATACTGCGAAATCGAGTCGATACACGTATTCTGCACACGAATTTGAACGTGTTGAGTGATTTTCGGCGATTTTGGAGCTCGATTATTTTTTCCTAAAAATGCTCATATCTCGAAAACCGTCTGGAATACGGCCTTTCTGACTTCAGATTCATGTTCAGCATATCGAGAACAGTCTGTATGCAAGATTTCAGCCAATTCTGACGCCTGGAAATTCTTGAAAAAGTTCAAAGACTATAGTCTTGCTAATTTTTCAGGCCGAAAATTCGACTTTGTCGTAGAGGCCTCCAATTCAGTTCTCAGAGCCCCCAGGGCATTGCCTTGTGCGGAATAGAAGCACAGCTCTCTAGCTGTAAGAATAAAAAATTTGCAATTTTTGACCCCACTTCGGACTGAATTTTTTTCACGTCTGGATAGCTCAAGAACGATCGAAAATACTGCGAAATCGAGTCGATACACGTATTCTGCACACGAATTTGAACGTGTTGAGTGATTTTCGGCGATTTTGGAGCTCGATTATTTTTTCCTAAAAATGCTCATATCTCGAAAACCGTCTGGAATACGGCCTTTCTGACTTCAGATTCGTGTTCAGCATATCGAGAACAGTCTGTATGCAAGATTTCAGCCAATTCTGACTCCTGGAAATTCTTGAAAAAGTTCAAAGACTATAGTCTTGCTAATTTTTCAGACCCAAAATTCGACTTTGTCGTAGAGGCCTCCAATTCAGTTCTCCTGAGCCCCCAGGGCATTGCCTTGTGCGGAATAGAAGCACAGCTCTCTAGCTGTAAGAATAAAAAAGTTGCAATTTTTGACCCCACTTCGGACTGAATTTTTATCACGTCTGGATAGCTCAAGAACGATCGAAAATACTGCGAAATCGAGTCGATACACGTATTCTGCACACGAATTTGAACGTGTTGAGTGATTTTCGGCGATTTTGGAGCTCGATTATTTTTTCCTAAAAATGCTCATATCTCGGAAACCGTCTGGAATACGGCCTTTCTGACTTCAGATTCATGTTTAGCATATCGAGAACAGTCTGTATGCAAGATTTCAGCCAAATCTGACGCCTGGAAATTCTTGAAAAATTTCAAAGACTATAGTCTTGCTAATTTTTCAGACCCAAAATTCGACTTTGTCGTAGAGGCCTCCAATTCAGTTCTCAGAGCCCCCAGGGCATTGCCTTGTGCGGAATAGAAGCACAGCTCTCTAGCTGTGAGAATAAAAAATTTGCAATTTTTGACCCCACTTCGGACTGAATTTTTTTCACGTCTGGATAGCTCAAGAACGATCGAAAATACTGCGAAATCGAGTCGATACACGTATTCTGCACACGAATTTGAACGTGTTGAGTGATTTTCGGCGATTTTGGAGCTCGATTATTTTTTCCTAAAAATGCTCATATCTCGAAAACCGTCTGGAATACGGCCTTTCTGACTTCAGATTCGTGTTCAGCATATCGAGAACAGTCTGTATGCAAGATTTCAGCCAATTCTGACTCCTGGAAATTCTTGAAAAAGTTCAAAGACTATAGTCTTGCTAATTTTTCAGGCCGAAAATTCGACTTTGTCGTAGAGGCCTCCAATTCAGTTCTCAGAGCCCCCAGGGCATTGCCTTGTGCGGAATAGAAGCACAGCTCTCTAGCTGTAAGAATAAAAAAATTTGCAATTTTTGACCCCACTTCGGACTGAATTTTTTTCACGTCTGGATAGCTCAAGAACGATCGAAAATACTGCGAAATCGAGTCGATACACGTATTCTGCACACGAATTTGAACGTGTTGAGTGATTTTCGGCGATTTTGGAGCTCGATTATTTTTTCCTAAAAATGCTCATATCTCGAAAACCGTCTGGAATACGGCCTTTCTGACTTCAGATTCATGTTCAGCATATCGAGAACAGTCTGTATGCAAGATTTCAGCCAATTCTGACGCCTGGAAATTCTTGAAAAATTTCAAAGACTATAGTCTTGCTAATTTTTCAGACCCAAAATTCGACTTTGTCGTAGAGGCCTCCAATTCAGTTCTCCTGAGCCCCCAGGGCATTGCCTTGTGCAGAATAGAAGCACAGCTCTCTAGCTGTAAGAATAAAAAAGTTGCAATTTTCGACCCCACTTCGGACTGAATTTTTTTCACGTCTGGATAGCTCAAGAACGATCAAAAATACTGCGAAATCGAGTCGATACACGTATTCTGCACACGAATTTGAACGTGTTGAGTGATTTTCGGCGATTTTGGAGCTCGATTATTTTTTCCTAAAAATGCTCATATCTCGAAAACCGTCTGGAATACGGCCTTTCTGACTTCAGATTCGTGTTCAGCATATCGAGAACAGTCTGTATGCAAGATTTCAGCCAATTCTGACTCCTGGAAATTCTTGAAAAAGTTCAAAGACTATAGTCTTGCTAATTTTTCAGGCCGAAAATTCGACTTTGTCGTAGAGGCCTCCAATTCAGTTCTCAGAGCCCCCAGGGCATTGCCTTGTGCGGAATAGAAGCACAGCTCTCTAGCTGTAAGAATAAAAAATTTGCAATTTTTGACCCCACTTCGGACTGAATTTTTTTCACGTCTGGATAGCTCAAGAACGATCGAAAATACTGCGAAATCGAGTCGATACACGTATTCTGCACACGAATTTGAACGTGTTGAGTGATTTTCGGCGATTTTGGAGCTCGATTATTTTTTCCTAAAAATGCTCATATCTCGAAAACCGTCTGGAATACGGCCTTTCTGACTTCAGATTCATGTTCAGCATATCGAGAACAGTCTGTATGCAAGATTTCAGCCAATTCTGACGCCTGGAAATTCTTGAAAAAGTTCAAAGACTATAGTCTTGCTAATTTTTCAGGCCGAAAATTCGACTTTGTCGTAGAGGCCTCCAATTCAGTTCTCAGAGCCCCCAGGGCATTGCCTTGTGCGGAATAGAAGCACAGCTCTCTAGCTGTAAGAATAAAAAATTTGCAATTTTTGACCCCACTTCGGACTGAATTTTTTTCACGTCTGGATAGCTCAAGAACGATCGAAAATACTGCGAAATCGAGTCGATACACGTATTCTGCACACGAATTTGAACGTGTTGAGTGATTTTCGGCGATTTTGGAGCTCGATTATTTTTTCCTAAAAATGCTCATATCTCGAAAACCGTCTGGAATACGGCCTTTCTGACTTCAGATTCGTGTTCAGCATATCGAGAACAGTCTGTATGCAAGATTTCAGCCAATTCTGACGCCTGGAAATTCTTGAAAAATTTCAAAGACTATAGTCTTGCTAATTTTTCAGACCCAAAATTCGACTTTGTCGTAGAGGCCTCCAATTCAGTTCTCCTGAGCTCCCAGGGCATTGCCTTGTGCGGAATAGAAGCACAGCTCTCTAGCTGTAAGAATAAAAAATTTGCAATTTTTGACCCCACTTCGGACTGAATTTTTTTCACGTCTGGATAGCTCAAGAACGATCGAAAATACTGCGAAATCGAGTCGATACACGTATTCTGCACACGAATTTGAACGTGTTGAGTGATTTTCGGCGATTTTGGAGCTCGATTATTTTTTCCTAAAAATGCTCATATCTCGAAAACCGTCTGGAATACGGCCTTTCTGACTTCAGATTCGTGTTCAGCATATCGAGAACAGTCAGTATGCAAGATTTCAGCCAATTCTGACGCCTGGAAATTCTTGAAAAATTTCAAAGACTATAGTCTTGCTAATTTTTCAGGCCGAAAATTCGACTTTGTCGTAGAGGCCTCCAATTCAGTTCTCAGAGCCCCCAGGGCATTGCCTTGTGCGGAATAGAAGCACAGCTCTCTAGCTGTAAGAATAAAAAATTTGCAATTTTTGACCCCACTTCGGACTGAATTTTTTTCACGTCTGGATAGCTCAAGAACGATCGAAAATACTGCGAAATCGAGTCGATACACGTATTCTGCACACGAATTTGAACGTGTTGAGTGATTGTCGGCGATTTTGGAGCTCGATTATTTTTTCCTAAAAATGCTCATATCTCGAAAACCGTCTGGAATACGGCCTTTCTGACTTCAGATTCGTGTTCAGCATATCGAGAACAGTCTGTATGCAAGATTTCAGCCAATTCTGACTCCTGGAAATTCTTGAAAAAGTTCAAAGACTATAGTCTTGCTAATTTTTCAGACCCAAAATTCGACTTTGTCGTAGAGGCCTCCAATTCAGTTCTCCTGAGCCCCCAGGGCATTGCCTTGTGCGGAATAGAAGCACAGCTCTCTAGCTGTAAGAATAAAAAATTTGCAATTTTTGACCCCACTTCGGACTGAATTTTTTTCACGTCTGGATAGCTCAAGAACGATCGAAAATACTGCGAAATCGAGTCGATACACGTATTCTGCACACGAATTTGAACGTGTTGAGTGATTTTCGGCGATTTTGGAGCTCGATTATTTTTTCCTAAAAATGCTCATATCTCGATAACCGTCTGGAATACGGCCTTTCTGACTTCAGATTCGTGTTCAGCATATCGAGAACAGTCTGTATGCAAGATTTCAGCCAATTCTGACGCCTGGAAATTCTTGAAAACTTCCAAAGACTATAGTCTTGCTAATTTTTCAGACCCAAAATTCGACTTTGTCGTAGAGGCCTCCAATTCAGTTCTCCTGAGCCTCCAGGGCATTGCCTTGCGCGGAAAAGAAGCACAGCTCTCTAGCTGTAAAAATAAAAAAGTTGCAATTTTTGACCCCACTTTGGACTGAATTTTTTTAACGTCTGGATAGCTCAAGAACGATCGAAAATACTGCGAAATCGAGTCGATACACGTATTCTGCACACGAATTTGAACGTGTTGAGTGATTTTCGGCGATTTTGGAGCTCGATTATTTTTTCCTAAAAATGCTCATATCTCGAAAACCGTCTGGAATACGGCCTTTCTGACTTCAGATTCGTGTTCAGCATATCGAGAACAGTCTGTATGCAAGATTTCAGCCAATTCTGACTCCTGGAAATTCTTGAAAAAGTTCAAAGACTATAGTCTTGCTAATTTTTCAGACCCAAAATTCGACTTTGTCGTAGAGGCCTCCAATTCAGTTCTCCTGAGCCCCCAGGGCATTGCCTTGTGCAGAATAGAAGCACAGCTCTCTAGCTGTAAGAATAAAAAAGTTGCAATTTTCGACCCCACTTCGGACTGAATTTTTTTCACGTCTGGATAGCTCAAGAACGATCAAAAATACTGCGAAATCGAGTCGATACACGTATTCTGCACACGAATTTGAACGTGTTGAGTGATTTTCGGCGATTTTGGAGCTCGATTATTTTTTCCTAAAAATGCTCATATCTCGAAAACCGTCTGGAATACGGCCTTTCTGACTTCAGATTCGTGTTCAGCATATCGAGAACAGTCTGTATGCAAGATTTCAGCCAATTCTGACGCCTGGAAATTCTTGAAAAAGTTCAAAGACTATAGTCTTGCTAATTTTTCAGGCCGAAAATTCGACTTTGTCGTAGAGGCCTCCAATTCAGTTCTCAGAGCCCCCAGGGCATTGCCTTGTGCGGAATAGAAGCACAGCTCTCTAGCTGTAAGAATAAAAAATTTGCAATTTTTGACCCCACTTCGGACTGAATTTTTTTCACGTCTGGATAGCTCAAGAACGATCGAAAATACTGCGAAATCGAGTCGATACACGTATTCTGCACACGAATTTGAACGTGTTGAGTGATTTTCGGCGATTTTGGAGCTCGATTATTTTTTCCTAAAAATGCTCATATCTCGAAAACCGTCTGGAATACGGCCTTTCTGACTTCAGATTCGTGTTCAGCATATCGAGAACAGTCTGTATGCAAGATTTCAGCCAATTCTGACTCCTGGAAATTCTTGAAAAAGTTCAAAGACTATAGTCTTGCTAATTTTTCAGACCCAAAATTCGACTTTGTCGTAGAGGCCTCCAATTCAGTTCTCCTGAGCCCCCAGGGCATTGCCTTGTGCGGAATAGAAGCACAGCTCTCTAGCTGTAAGAATAAAAAAGTTGCAATTTTCGACCCCACTTCGGACTGAATTTTTTTCACGTCTGGATAGCTCAAGAACGATCAAAAATACTGCGAAATCGAGTCGATACACGTATTCTGCACACGAATTTGAACGTGTTGAGTGATTTTCGGCGATTTTGGAGCTCGATTATTTTTTCCTAAAAATGCTCATATCTCGAAAACCGTCTGGAATACGGCCTCTCTGACTTCAGATTCGTGTTCAGCATATCGAGAACAGTCTGTATGCAAGATTTCAGCCAATTCTGACGCCTGGAAATTCTTGAAAACTTTCAAAGACTATAGTCTTGCTAATTTTTCAGACCCAAAATTCGACTTTGTCGTAGAGGCCTCCAATTCAGTTCTCCTGAGCCTCCAGGGCATTGCCTTGCGCGGAAAAGAAGCACAGCTCTCTAGCTGTAAGAATAAAAAAGTTGCAATTTTTAACCCCACTTTGGACTGAATTTTTTTAACGTCTGGATAGCTCAAGAACGATCGAAAATACTGCGAAATCGAGTCGATACACGTATTCTGCACACGAATTTGAACGTGTTGAGTGATTTTCGGCGATTTTGGAGCTCGATTATTTTTTCCTAAAAATGCTCATATCTCGAAAACCGTCTGGAATACGGCCTTTCTGACTTCAGATTCGTGTTCAGCATATCGAGAACAGTCTGTATGCAAGATTTCAGCCAATTCTGACGCCTGGAAATTCTTGAAAAATTTCAAAGACTATAGTCTTGCTAATTTTTCAGACCCAAAATTCGACTTTGTCGTAGAGGCCTCCAATTCAGTTCTCCTGAGCCTCCAGGGCATTGCCTTGCGCGGAAAAGAAGCACAGCTCTCTAGCTGTAAGAATAAAAAAGTTGCAATTTTTAACCCCACTTTGGACTGAATTTTTTTAACGTCTGGATAGCTCAAGAACGATCGAAAATACTGCGAAATCGAGTCGATACACGTATTCTGCACACGAATTTGAACGTGTTGAGTGATTTTCGGCGATTTTGGAGCTCGATTATTTTTTCCTAAAAATGCTCATATCTCGAAAACCGTCTGGAATACGGCCTTTCTGACTTCAGATTCGTGTTCAGCATATCGAGAACAGTCTGTATGCAAGATTTCAGCCAATTCTGACGCCTGGAAATTCTTGAAAAATTTCAAAGACTATAGTCTTGCTAATTTTTCAGACCCAAAATTCGACTTTGTCGTAGAGGCCTCCAATTCAGTTCTCCTGAGCCCCCAGGGCATTGCCTTGTGCAGAATAGAAGCACAGCTCTCTAGCTGTAAGAATAAAAAAGTTGCAATTTTCGACCCCACTTCGGACTGAATTTTTTTCACGTCTGGATAGCTCAAGAACGATCAAAAATACTGCGAAATCGAGTCGATACACGTATTCTGCACACGAATTTGAACGTGTTGAGTGATTTTCGGCGATTTTGGAGCTCGATTATTTTTTCCTAAAAATGCTCATATCTCGAAAACCGTCTGGAATACGGCCTTTCTGACTTCAGATTCGTGTTCAGCATATCGAGAACAGTCTGTATGCAAGATTTCAGCCAATTCTGACGCCTGGAAATTCTTGAAAAAGTTCAAAGACTATAGTCTTGCTAATTTTTCAGACCCAAAATTCGACTTTGTCGTAGAGGCCTCCAATTCAGTTCTCCTGAGCCCCCAGGGCATTGCCTTGTGCGGAATAGAAGCACAGCTCTCTAGCTGTAAGAATAAAAAAGTTGCAATTTTCGACCCCACTTCGGACTGAATTTTTTTCACGTCTGGATAGCTCAAGAACGATCAAAAATACTGCGAAATCGAGTCGATACACGTATTCTGCACACGAATTTGAACGTGTTGAGTGATTTTCGGCGATTTTGGAGCTCGATTATTTTTTCCTAAAAATGCTCATATCTCGAAAACCGTCTGGAATACGGCCTTTCTGACTTCAGATTCGTGTTCAGCATATCGAGAACAGTCTGTATGCAAGATTTCAGCCAATTCTGACGCCTGGAAATTCTTGAAAAATTTCAAAGACTATAGTCTTGCTAATTTTTCAGACCCAAAATTCGACTTTGTCGTAGAGGCCTCCAATTCAGTTCTCCTGAGCCTCCAGGGCATTGCCTTGCGCGGAAAAGAAGCACAGCTCTCTAGCTGTAAGAATAAAAAAGTTGCAATTTTTGACCCCACTTTGGACTGAATTTTTTTAACGTCTGGATAGCTCAAGAACGATCGAAAATACTGCGAAATCGAGTCGATACACGTATTCTGCACACGAATTTGAACGTGTTGAGTGATTTTCGGCGATTTTGGAGCTCGATTATTTTTTCCTAAAAATGCTCATATCTCGAAAACCGTCTGGAATACGGCCTTTCTGACTTCAGATTCGTGTTCAGCATATCGAGAACAGTCTGTATGCAAGATTTCAGCCAATTCTGACGCCTGGAAATTCTTGAAAAATTTCAAAGACTATAGTCTTGCTAATTTTTCAGACCCAAAATTCGACTTTGTCGTAGAGGCCTCCAATTCAGTTCTCCTGAGCCCCCAGGGCATTGCCTTGTGCAGAATAGAAGCACAGCTCTCTAGCTGTAAGAATGAAAAAGTTGCAATTCTCGACCCCACTTCGGACTGAATTTTTTTCACGTCTGGATAGCTCAAGAACGATCGAAAATACTGCGAAATCGAGTCGATACACGTATTCTGCACACGAATTTGAACGTGTTGAGTGATTTTCGGCGATTTTGGAGCTCGATTATTTTTTCCTAAAAATGCTCATATCTCGAAAACCGTCTGGAATACGGCCTTTCTGACTTCAGATTCGTGTTCAGCATATCGAGAACAGTCAGTATGCAAGATTTCAGCCAATTCTGACGCCTGGAAATTCTTGAAAAATTTCAAAGACTATAGTCTTGCTAATTTTTCAGACCCAAAATTCGACTTTGTCGTAGAGGCCTCCAATTCAGTTCTCCTGAGCCCCCAGGGCATTGCCTTGTGCAGAATAGAAGCACAGCTCTCTAGCTGTAAGAATAAAAAAGTTGCAATTTTCGACCCCACTTCGGACTGAATTTTTTTCACGTCTGGATAGCTCAAGAACGATCAAAAATACTGCGAAATCGAGTCGATACACGTATTCTGCACACGAATTTGAACGTGTTGAGTGATTTTCGGCGATTTTGGAGCTCGATTATTTTTTCCTAAAAATGCTCATATCTCGAAAACCGTCTGGAATACGGCCTTTCTGACTTCAGATTCGTGTTCAGCATATCGAGAACAGTCTGTATGCAAGATTTCAGCCAATTCTGACGCCTGGAAATTCTTGAAAAATTTCAAAGACTATAGTCTTGCTAATTTTTCAGACCCAAAATTCGACTTTGTCGTAGAGGCCTCCAATTCAGTTCTCCTGAGCCCCCAGGGCATTGCCTTGTGCGGAATAGAAGCACAGCTCTCTAGCTGTAAGAATAAAAAATTTGCAATTTTTGACCCCACTTCGGACTGAATTTTTTTCACGTCTGGATAGCTCAAGAACGATCGAAAATACTGCGAAATCGAGTCGATACACGTATTCTGCACACGAATTTGAACGTGTTGAGTGATTTTCGGCGATTTTAGAGCTCGATTATTTTTTCCTAAAAATGCTCATATCTCGAAAACCGTCTGGAATACGGCCTTTCTGACTTCAGATTCGTGTTCAGCATATCGAGAACAGTCTGTATGCAAGATTTCAGCCAATTCTGACTCCTGGAAATTCTTGAAAAAGTTCAAAGACTATAGTCTTGCTAATTTTTCAGGCCGAAAATTCGACTTTGTCGTAGAGGCCTCCAATTCAGTTCTCAGAGCCCCCAGGGCATTGCCTTGTGCGGAATAGAAGCACAGCTCTCTAGCTGTAAGAATAAAAAATTTGCAATTTTTGACCCCACTTCGGACTGAATTTTTTTCACGTCTGGATAGCTCAAGAACGATCGAAAATACTGCGAAATCGAGTCGATACACGTATTCTGCACACGAATTTGAACGTGTTGAGTGATTTTCGGCGATTTTGGAGCTCGATTATTTTTTCCTAAAAATGCTCATATCTCGAAAACCGTCTGGAATACGGCCTTTCTGACTTCAGATTCATGTTCAGCATATCGAGAACAGTCTGTATGCAAGATTTCAGCCAATTCTGACGCCTGGAAATTCTTGAAAAATTTCAAAGACTATAGTCTTGCTAATTTTTCAGACCCAAAATTCGACTTTGTCGTAGAGGCCTCCAATTCAGTTCTCCTGAGCCCCCAGGGCATTGCCTTGTGCGGAATAGAAGCACAGCTCTCTAGCTGTAAGAATAAAAAAGTTGCAATTTTCGACCCCACTTCGGACTGAATTTTTTTCACGTCTGGATAGCTCAAGAACGATCAAAAATACTGCGAAATCGAGTCGATACACGTATTCTGCACACGAATTTGAACGTGTTGAGTGATTTTCGGCGATTTTGGAGCTCGATTATTTTTTCCTAAAAATGCTCATATCTCGAAAACCGTCTGGAATACGGCCTTTCTGACTTCAGATTCGTGTTCAGCATATCGAGAACAGTCTGTATGCAAGATTTCAGCCAATTCTGACGCCTGGAAATTCTTGAAAAATTTCAAAGACTATAGTCTTGCTAATTTTTCAGACCCAAAATTCGACTTTGTCGTAGAGGCCTCCAATTCAGTTCTCCTGAGCCCCCAGGGCATTGCCTTGTGCGGAATAGAAGCACAGCTCTCTAGCTGTAAGAATAAAAAATTTGCAATTTTTGACCCCACTTCGGACTGAATTTTTATCACGTCTGGATAGCTCAAGAACGATCGAAAATACTGCGAAATCGAGTCGATACACGTATTCTGCACACGAATTTGAACGTGTTGAGTGATTTTCGGCGATTTTGGAGCTCGATTATTTTTTCCTAAAAATGCTCATATCTCGAAAACCGTCTGGAATACGGCCTTTCTGACTTCAGATTCATGTTCAGCATATCGAGAACAGTCTGTATGCAAGATTTCAGCCAATTCTGACGCCTGGAAATTCTTGAAAAAGTTCAAAGACTATAGTCTTGCTAATTTTTCAGGCCGAAAATTCGACTTTGTCGTAGAGGCCTCCAATTCAGTTCTCTTGAGCCCCCAGGGCATTGCCTTGTGCAGGATAGAAGCACAGCTCTCTAGCTGTAAGAATAAAAAAGTTGCAATTTTTGACCCCACTTCGGACTGAATTTTTTTCACGTCTGGGTAGCTCAAGAACGATCGAAAATACTGCGAAATCGAGTCGATACACGTATTCTGCACACGAATTTGAACGTGTTGAGTGATTTTCGGCGATTTTGGAGCTCGATTATTTTTTCCTAAAAATGCTCATATCTCGAAAACCGTCTGGAATACGGCCTTTCTGACTTCAGATTCGTGTTCAGCATATCGAGAACAGTCTGTATGCAAGATTTCAGCCAATTCTGACGCCTGGAAATTCTTGAAAAATTTCAAAGACTATAGTCTTGCTAATTTTTCAGACCCAAAATTCGACTTTGTCGTAGAGGCCTCCAATTCAGTTCTCAGAGCCCCCAGGGCATTGCCTTGTGCGGAATAGAAGCACAGCTCTCTAGCTGTAAGAATAAAAAAGTTGCAATTTTTGACCCCACTTCGGACTGAATTTTTTTCACGTCTGGGTAGCTCAAGAACGATCGAAAATACTGCGAAATCGAGTCGATACTCGTATTCTGCACACGAATTTGAACGTGTTGAGTGAGTTTCGGCGATTTTGGAGCTCGATTATTTTTTCCTAAAAATGCTCATATTTCGAAAACCGTCTGGAATACGGCCTCTCTGACTTCAGATTCGTGTTCAGCATATCGAGAACAGTCTGTGTGCAAGATTTCAGCCAATTCTGACGCCTGGAAATTCTTGAAAAAGTTCAAAGACTATAGTCTTGCTAATTTTTCAGACCCAAAATTCGACTTTGTCGTAGAGGCCTCCAATTCAGTTCTCCTGAGCCCCCAGGGCATTGCCTTGCGCGGAATAGAAGCACAGCTCTCTAGCTGTAAGAATAAAAAAGTTGCAATTTTTGACCCCACTTCGGGCTGAATTTTTTTCACGTCTGGATAGCTCAAGAACAAAAGACGAAAGAAAAAGTTCAAAGACTATAGCTTTCTAGCTGTAAGAATAAAAAAGTTGCAATTCCTAATCTCGAAAACCGTCTGTAATACGGCCTCTCCGACTTCAGATTCGTGTTCAACACATCGGGAACACTCTGAACACTCTATATTCATGATTTCTGCGCATTCTTACGCCTGAAGATTAATGAAAACAGTTCAAAGACACACTATGATTGAATTTTGTCTTGTCTTGATGAGTAAAAAAACGACAAATGCTGAGAGTGAATAAGGATATTATATTCAGGAGTTCCAAGGATCGAAAAAAAAAGCATCTGATAAAACGTTTATTGGTGAAAAGAGGAAGAATTCTACAGATGATATTATACAGGAAACTCGACTAGTGCAACTGGCGACAGCCCTATATGGTAGTATTTCAGTTTGACTGATCCAGTGAATGAAGTAATGATCACAGAACATAAGCACCATACTCGATTAGCGCAACTGCCACTAGAATTGTGTTAATGTAGGAGGTTATATACTATAATCTAACAACATACGAAATCTATTCTCAACAACTCTCTTTGAGGGCCTTGATAATAGGACCTTTCTGATGTCGCGGTTATTCAAGAGAATTACCAAGTCACCAATTGGAGTAGCTGATCTACTTTCTCAAAAAAACAGAAACCTGTTGGAATCAGCTAGCACGCTTCGACCAGAATTAGAACATTTTCGATTGGCGCAACTAACATGAGAGCGGATAACTGTTGCGTTATATTGGCGCCTTACGAATATAAATGACTCAATATTGATTTTCTTCTGAAAACAAGGTCGGATTGCCCCAATTGGCAGACTCTTGCAGAAGGCGGATGCGCAGCTTACTCAACCCATCTCAGTCAGTTACACACATTGGGGACATTATATTGAGAAAGATCGAATCGAAAATTGTAAGACCCATCGTCAGGGGGAGCACAACAGTTGCACTAAATGGAAATAGTAAATTCAAAATGCAAGCAATAAAAGTTTGCATGAGGCACAAGTCGCGATTAATATATCTAAGTAATAATTTCTCTCAGAGAGAAGCCGTTAGAAAGCGTGATCTGGCTCGAAACTTTGCAAATTTCAAAAGGTACCTATTTATTCAATTTCGAATCATCTTGGTCACTCAGAATAGAAACTGATTTTCTTTTCTATATAGAAAAGGCAGACGTCTCAACTAAATCATTGAGAATGAGGAAAGAAAAGAATGATAAATCAACAAACTAGGCAACTATGAATAATTCATTCAATCTCCGTTGACTTCATCTTCGTGGGCAAATTTGAGAAATACTTGCTCTAGAGTCGTCTGGCTGAAGCTGTACTCTTCAATGTCCAGTTCGATTTTGGCTACAATCGGGCAGAAAAACAATGATTAATAACATTATTTCACTGTTGGACATTATTTTCTAATATATTTTGGATACGGTTTCATCATGAACACACAAATAATCCCTTGTGGCCTTTTAAAAGCCATAACGCAAGCTCGTTATGCCAGCTGATATATCATCCACTCATATCGTCGTCTGAGGATATCAGTATTTGATAATAACAATATTTTCATTCATTTTCTAGTTTTTGTGGGACTTCCTCTCCTCGTTCCTGAAATAATGAATACATGAATAACTCAAGATCAGTTAAGAAAAGCAGAAAAACACCTGGTAATAAAAAATATTTCTATCTGACTCTCACTTTTAAGTGTCAAAGAAAAAAATCGCGAATTTCACGAAGAAGATTCGTTCCCGAAACGTCCTCTACATCAAGATAAGTAGAAATTTTGATATTTATCAGGTATGTTGTCCTTGCAATCTTTTCAAAAACAAGGTCCTACTGACGAATAGAGAATTACTTTTCAAGTTGTCTGAAGGTTGAATTCCAAGAGCAGTGGCATTTCGGGGCAGATCACAAAACATGTCCTTATTTCAAATATATTGAGATAATTATTATAATTTCTATATTTATTTTTTAGAAACGAGGAGAGAAAACCCCACAAAAACTATAAAAATAAATGTACCACCTCATTGAATAACTCATTACTACACACAGTACCCATCATGTTCATGATGGCGAGGATATGAAAAAATAGGAGAAAAGTGTCTGTCTGTCGTACCCTTCTCCAGGTGCGAGAAACACGAGGCGAGCGACGGCACGCCGTGCTGGGGCACACTGAAGACGAGCCTGTCGGCGAAACTCTCGGCCACAGTGGCGTCCGGGAAGAGGGCGAACACGAACTCCGTGAGGCGGGCGTGGCTTCGAGCGTCTTCCGTCTCACCGTCGCCGCCTCCGCCTCCGCCTTCACCTCCGTAGCCCACCTTCATTTCCAACGTGTAGCCGGCGCCGTACAAGTTCTTCAAGTGTTGCGTCGAACCGAGACACCTGCAACGAACGATCATCATAATGCTGTTAGAGGCTCTGCCAAATTATAAATTGACAAGATGAGGACAGCGATTGCTACCTTCAACCCCCTTCGAATGGGGGTACACCGCTCAATTTTTCGAATCATCCGTCGACCAATTTTTCCCAAACACTTAATCAAATGAATCAGATAATTAGACACCACCACCTATCCTGCGAAGAAATAATCATACGGGCGGGGTTCTCGACTCGCCACAAAAGCTAGTGGCGAGCGACGTCCGTGAAACAACATATACTGAAAGTGTAGTTACCTCAATTCCCCCTTGACCATGATGCCGACCCTGGAACAGAGCGCGTCCGCCTCCTCCATGGAGTGCGTGGTGAGTATGGAGCCTCTGGTGCCCTGGAAGGTGGCGAGTATCGTGTCCCAGAGGAAGCGCTTGCTGCGCGGGTCCATGCCGGCGCTCGGCTCGTCGAGCAGCACGACGTCGGGCGCGCGAACGCCCACCATCGCCATCGCGAAGCTCAGCTTGCGCCGCGTGCCGCCCGAGCAGTGACGCGCCTGCGAAACCAAACGAAAATCATCATTCACTCTTGGATTTTTCCTTCGATCGTTGTGCACGTTGCATGGTGCGATTTTTTTCCGAACTTTTATCGCACAATATTCGAACACACAACTGGTAGGTGTAAGTTTATGCATGACACATCATGAAAATAACCTCGAATCATATTAGAAAATGGATCTGGATGTTGCTATGCTGACTCTTTGTCCTCGTTCAAAATTTACTGTGATTCGAATTGAAGGAATCAAAGAATTCACTTGTGCACCTACGTATCATTTCATAAATGTTAATGTTTCCGCTACTTTTCGCTTGATAATTATCGTGGATTAATTTTTTTTTTTTCACTTGATAATTGTTAACTGATGGTGCACAAATTCAGATCAACCTCTAAAACACCTTCAGTGCGAATATATTCAACTTCGAATGCAAATGTAGCATCCTTCTATTACTAATAAATCAACACTTTCAATGTAAATTCATCACTTCCAGTATGAATCTATAATTCTTTCAGTACAAATCTAGTAATTTTACAGAAGTGTCAACACAACCTTATCAAAACTGAAATTATATATCGATATCGATATCGTACCTGCTTATCGGCGTTGTCGCGGATCTGCAGGCCGTCGAGGTAGGCGTCGACGACGGGTCGCAGGGCGCGTCGCGAGACGCCTCTGAGCGCCGCATAGCACTCGAGGTGTTCGCGCACCGTGATGTTGCCCCAGAGGGCGTCGTGCTGCGGGCAGTATCCCATCAGCCGGAACGCCCTGCTCGCGTTCGACGTCACGCATTCGCCGGCTATTCGCACCTGTCGATTCGTCGTTCGATGAGTCATCATGAAAATAATCTCACTCACTCAGTCAGTGTCAGTCAGTCAGTCACCTTTCCCGCAGTCGGAGCTTCCTCGGCCGTGACGATTTTCATGGTGGTCGTTTTGCCGGCCCCGTTGTGGCCGAGCAGGCCGAAAACTTCGCCGGCGTCGACGGCCAGCGACAACGATTTCACGGCCACTTTGGTGGTGTCTCCGTCGACGTCTTTGCCGCACCCTCCGCAGCCGCACAGCCCCGATTCCCCTCCTTTCACGTACTCTTTGTGTAGATTCTGAAACGGTTCGTTAAAAGTTGGATCGTACTGACGATAAATTAATCAATTTTTTTTTCATCGAAAAATGACATAAATTCGTAAATTCAACTCACTTGAACCATCACGACGGGAGGATGCGCCATTTGGCAATGCATCAGGTTGTTCACTTTCTGTCTTTCCGCCTGCACGTCTCGATCTTCATTTTCGCCGATGTAATTCGAATAATCGGCCTCTTCGTCGGCAGCATAGTCCTTTTTATTCTTCTGAGAAAAATAATTCATATACACATATCAAAATCTTAAATTGCGATAATCATATCTGCAATCTAATATAGGGTGAAACAGTATGTCAAAGATAAATTCGTTTCGTTGTTCAGGGCATGCCGCCTCTTTTCAGGTTCCGCTTTGAATAAATAATACGATTGCTTCGAAATTTCCTCCAACGATCGAATAATTCTTTTTTCGCGTTCTTAGCCGAATCTCCCTGTCACGTTCAGTTACTCACCGTTTTGAAGAGATCTTTGAGCGTGCCGCCGCTCTTGCGGACGTCGACGATGAGGAGCATCAAAAACCAGAAGGGGACGTGGAGGAGGAGGGCGACCAGCATGATGACGATCTCGTCGGTGAGGTAATGCGAAAGAGTGAGTTTCCCGCACCCGAAGTGCGGCTTGCACAAAATGAACACCTTCTGGACGTAGTGGATGATGCCGTACGGCAGATACATCGGATTCAAAAAGGAGAATATCACGTGCAAAACGAACGACGTTTTGCCTCCTGTACGAAAAAAAAATGAAAAGATTACGATGTAATATTCGCTTTGAATAAAGCAATCTGGCCTAAAGTTTTCAGGTATGTAGAAACAATTAGGAGAAAATGATCTCACCGACAAAGGCGACAATGACGTAAGGCACGCATCCGTAGAAGGTGGCGACGTTGGGCAGCACCGCCTGCGCGTTCTCCGCCTTGTCGAAGATGTAGCTGACGCACGTGGCGAAGAGCACGGAGGCGGGACAGTAGAGCAGCAGGAGCAGCCCGAGGGCGAGCAGCGCCGGCGCCGACGTCAGCGCCGCCGTCTCGAACGCCATCATGACGCCGACGAGGGCGGCGCAAATAAGAGTCATCACGGCCGCCAACACCGCCAGATACGTCGACAAGTACATCGAGAACGAGAGGCCGTTCACTCGTAACTGGTTTTTCGCTTTTATCTGTCGAAGGGAAACATTTTACAATCTCCTTGAAAAAATTGATCATCTGATAGGAAAACCATGAATAAGAGTGCGACTCGGATAATTATGTTGTGGCGTGTTCGATGGAGACAACGCCGAGCTGTCTCTTTCAGAGGATTCAGTACAAGTCAATTTGAAAGTATTTTCAATCTTGTAATATTGTTTACGTTTCAAATAACGGCGACAATGATATTGACAAATGATGAAGCGTTGATCGATTGTGAAAGTGGCCGAAAAGCGATCAAAGAATAGAAGTGAACTCAACTCGTAGATGGAAAACAACAAATTTATGGACACACCCACCTCTCTGTCGTAGACCATGTCGACGGCGAAACTGACCGGCAGCAGGGCGAAGATCATGCCCATGGTGAAGGTGGCCGTGTACGAGCCGAAATCGAAGTCCGGCTCGCCGATTTGGGGAAACGAACGAGCTCGCGCGACTATCGCCCTCCATGCCGATTCGTTGTCGTTGCCGCCGCCGTCGTTACCGTTTCTCCTCTCGTCGTACGCCATTCTGTCAACAATCACATTCATTTACCACTATCTCGTATGAAATGACACAAGTAGTCATCATTATCGAGGATCCAATCAATCTAATATTATTTTTCATTGATAGCATTGAAGAGACATTTTAAAATAGCAAAGTAATCCCCATAGGGATCATGTTATTATCCATTTTTATCATTGAAAATGGTATTTGCTATTTAGATTTTCTCCTTAATGATTGGTCAATGAGTTTTTCTAATTGAAGGAACAACGCAAAAATTATTGAGTTATCAATCAATCACCTGTAGACGGCGTTATCGATGATATTCAGGATAATGGGCAGGCTGTGTTGCTGCGTGTCGTTGTACAAGACTGTGACGGCGGCGGGGAGGCCTAGATAGCGACGGCGACGACGGCGTCGCCGGCGGCTGTCGCGCGAATAGAAATCCATGTCGTCGTCGTCGTCGTCTTCGTCGTCGTCGTGAATATCGAGGGCGGCCATGCGCGGTTGCTCCTGGGGACGGAGAAAGATTACGATTCGTCAGTCGTCTAATTAAGAATACATTTAAGACTATTATTACTAAAATAATTAGGATTGAACTAATTTCGTTAAATTCAAGTGAATAGCCAAATAAAAATTTTCGCATCAAATGTGATGTTCTCACTTTTGTGTCAAGTAAAAATTCAATGGTGGTAGTAAAAACTGTAGTAGAAACCTTGATGCGTGTACCTGAAGGAGAGCCGAAAAGTTGCCGTCGAAAGCGGTCAAAGGGCGGACGCCGAGGGCGGCGAGAGCTTCGCGCCAGTGCCCCGACGTCGCGCCGCCTCTCAAGGCGAAGGCGGCGCCGCCGTAGGCCGCCGCGTCGAGCGTCAGCGGCGGCGTGGGGGCGGCGGGCCGTGTCCGAGTCGTCCTGCTGTTGAAGTAGAGGCCGGAGGCGGCGACGACCAGCGGCAGCAACACCATCAAGTAGAGTTTCTGCGGGTCGCGCGCCAAACGCAACGCGCGCAGCCGCGCCAGAGCCAAGAACGTTCGAAACGTCTCGCCGCCGCCGTCGACGACGCTACTCGATTCCACCGCGACGTCCACCGCCAGCGGCGGACATTTCGTCGTCTCGCTGATTATTTCGAGGCCGCCGGCCGTCAGGGTGCTCGAGTCGCCGCCCTCTACAAAATTATCGAAGTAGAAACACTTATCGGATGATTTAAAAAAAAAAAGGAAGCGAAATATAGACATAGATCAATAATGAGACGCTAGAATGAAATAGATATTGATCTGTTCTATTTGTCTTACTATAATAGATAAATCATATTATTTTTCAACAATTTCTGAGTATTGTCTGTAGGCAAATCGAGGAGGTAGTGTATTCATTACTCTAAATTTTTCTGGAATTTTCACTCCTCGGTTTTGTTTCAATATATTTGTAGTGAGGTCAAATTCTACATTCTCATTTGTGAATTTACCAATTTCAATTCTACATTAATAAATATTTATGTCACATCCAAGTTCTAACTCCTATGAGTCATTTCCATATTGAATCTTAGACCTGAATAATCGAAGCTATTGATAGAGGAAACTAAAGAATTGAAACAGTCATGGGAAAACTCGACAAAGTCTATAACAGAATATCTCGGAATCCTCACCTGCGCCATCCTCGCAATAAAAATGATTGCTCTCGTTCTGTATAGAGTGGTAGCTGTTACTCTTGCTTTGCAAACTCAAACTGCGACTGAGCGCCCTATTTCTAACGATCCTCTTGGACAAATTGCCCACGAACTCGACAGGCTCCTCGTCCCTCTCCAGGTGCAAGAAGACCTCCTCCAGAGTCGTCATCGATACTCCATAACTGGATATACCTATGAAATTTTATTATTCACTTGTATATCATTTTCTACCATGGAAAAAGTAACTCGTAATGCCCGTCGTAAGTCGTTATGCCCGATAATTATGCCCCATGATATAATATGATGATAAAAAAAATAATAATATATATTCATATGAGTTTCTTCAAGATTCAACTTGGTTCACCTACGTTTCGACAATTATTAATGTCATAGCAATCCTACAAAGTCAAATTTGGTGCAGAACATCTGAATCATGTGTCAGCTAATTCACCTACCATTCAATTAAGAGAAAGATATAATTTTCAATTTGAACTAACATTTATTGGAGAGATAGAAATCGATTCTTAGTGAAAAAAAAACATCTTGTTTACACCACAAGCATTAAAAAATGATAATGCTAATCAGTTGATACCCATCCATCAGGTCCTATAATACAATTCAACTAATTGTTGCTTGATAATGATCGATTAATGTGTCTGCATGAATTATCTCTTACCCAATTTACCGCTTTTATTGTTAATCTCTTGTTCTATGGCTGAAAAGAGGGGAGCGAATTTTTCCACAGCGTTGTGGGGCAGAATGAAGCTGAGCTCTCTGCCGTGCCTTCTGGCCTTCTCCGCTTTCGGCACGTGCGTCTTCACCAGTCGCGAGATGGCCTGCTCCCTGCAGACGCCCTCCAACACCAGCGTCAGGTGGTAACCAATGCCGAATTTGTTTTTGAGAAACAGCGAGCTGCCACAACATCGGATGCAGCCTTTCGATACCACAGCTTTTCTGTCCGCTGAAAAACCACTAGGTACTTACAAAATTAACTTTCCACTTTGAATGATATTCAATATATTCATATATTTATAGGATAGTTTAGAAATAATGAAACTGCAAACAACATATGATTGATCATTCGACAGGTCGGTCATATTCAAGCAAATCCATTAACTCACCCAAAATATCAGCTTCGTCCATGAAATGGGTGGTGAGCAGAATAACTCTGCCGTGTCTTCTGTTCTGTAAGACTGACCACATGTGCCTTCTTGAATAAGGATCCACCCCGGCGGTGGGCTCATCCAGGATGATGATCTGAAAGACCATATCGATTGATTCAATTGAACCGCTAAATATTCACAATTGATCATTTTACTTTCGGGTCTCCTATGAGGGCGATTCCGACAGATAGCTTCCTCTTCTGCCCGCCGCTTAAATGTTTTGCTGATGCGTCCGCTTTGTCGGTCAAATCGATGTCTCTCAATGTTTTCAACACCTCGGACTCGATATCCGTGGGACGTATTCCCTGTAATCGAAAAACGAATCTCAATCTCACCTTCTCTAGTGACGATCTCGATTGCATTCGAACGCATCTCCATGAACAATTTCAACGAAAAGAAGATGCGCTAACGAGCATGATTTGCTTTCTCGTAGAATCTCAAAAGAAGAGACAAGTCGCCATCTTCTTCTTTCTCGTTATTCTTCTTCTCTTTTTTTAATGGCCGTTGACTTTGAAAATGCCTACCTTGACAGCAGCAAAAAACTCCAGATGTTCTCTAGGCGACAGATTATCGAATAGTATGTCGTGTTGTGGGCAAACGCCCGTCATCCTGCGGACCTGATCCATCCCGTTGGGGTCCCTGCGAAACCAAATGTGTGCTTTGTTCAACAAATACAACGTATAACGAGCGCAGTGTATGAGATGCATTGAATATAGTTATAGCAAACCACCAAATATTATGTTAGATAATTTGGGAGGTTGAGGAGGAGGAGGAGGTTCAATTGTTGCTTTCTCAGCATTTCAACCAGTATCACTTGCTTTAGGTCTCAACATGTATAGGCCTCGTTAATAATATATTATCATCCTTCTACACAAGCGATGCGTATCATTGAATTCTTGAAATAATCAAAACAGAATCGGAACAGAGTGATGGTAAGTAGGTAGATAGGTGGGTAGGTAGGTAATTATTCAACGTAACAACTTACCTAACGTCATGTCCGAAAATGAATGCCGTGCCCGCCGTAGGGGCGGTCAGCCCCGTCAGAATATTGAACAGAGTCGTTTTACCGGCCCCGTTGTGCCCCAAAATGGCCGTGATCTGGCCCTCGTAGATCGTCAAATTTATACCGTTTATCGCCTTCATTTCCGGTTTCCTGCAATTCTACAATATTCGTACCCAACTGAATAATAAGCAACTATTTCGATAGTACTGCTCCATCTAAAATGAAAATACAGGGCAACTCACATGAAAACTTTTGTACAAATCTACTATTCTAATGGCTTCTCTGCCTCGTAATTCCCTCGAGACAGGCTCCACATCGAGAGTGCCGTCACAGTTGTTCAAAGAATGCGAGGATCCATCTACGGTGGTGGTTACCGAGGGCACCTTCGAAATAATCGAAAATATATATTTCATTTATTGCTATCGTATCTCCTTTCGCGCATTCTTACCTTATTCTGTACATTGTTTTTAGGACACCAAAAGGACGGTTTGAAACAGAACAGCGGACTCTTTTTCACGCCATATTCACCTAGGATAATCAGGCATTACGGTATTAGGTATTTTGACAAAAGCAAATTACTACTAAAATCTCACACAGCCGAAAATGAAACAAAGAGAGGATGATAGATAGATAGATAGATAGCATTCATTCCACCTTATGCTGTAGTATCGGTGAAATATCGCACGATTTTCTGGGAAACACGAACCTGGCACGACGCTGTCCAAATAGTAAGCCAGGGTGGCGTAGAGCACCAGATCGAGTGCCAGCATGACGAGACTGCCGCCGAACGGCATCCCCGTCGATCCCGACCAGAGATTGTCGAAATTCACCCCCTCGCCGGACAGGTCCGCCACCAAAGCCTGCGAAACGAACCACCTCGCCCTTACAGATAAATCGTTTATTGTGTTTGCGTCGAGCGGCCGAGCTGAAACTATGTATCTGATACTAATAGCGGATTCCATGGGTAAGTAGGTAAGTAAAGTGCGCACTGAGTGCATTTTCTGTAATCCATTGGGAAAACTGGAAAAACAACTTTCAATTTAATCTCGTAAAAAAAAAGTATAGTGTATCGATGGAGCACTGGCGCAAAACCAGTTTGTGTTCCATGATTGTATTCGGTAACCATATGATTTCATTTTATTCTAAATTGTTGCAATAAACTTGAAAACGATAACATTTTTGAATAGAGAAACGATATATCACAAGCCTACTTCCCATTTAGAAAATTGAGGGTTGTACCTGTCATTCGAAGGAGGTTGAAGGTATAGGGATCGCATTCTTAAGTTGAAGAATGTCAATTCATTGTTTAAATTTGACTATTCAAATCAAACTCGGTTTTTCATTTAACTTGAATAGTTTTTCTGCTCTACAGCCCAATCGGCTCATTTACAGTCATATGTTTATATAAACAAAAATGCTTGTCCTGATGTTCCCTATCGCCACTTAAAGTTTGTCGGTATCTTTTCGGGACACCTTGTATAAATATCAGACTGAAACTCACATTGTCCATGGCCAAGGCGAAACCCGAGGGGCTGATCAGCGACAGCGCCCACAACGCCAGAGGGTGCGAGTCGTTCAAGAACACTTGGATGTAGTAGAACAAACTCATTATGGTAACTGCGAAGTTGCTCAACACTCCTGCCGTCTTCAATGGAAAAATATAGAATCAGACTAGGCAAAATTATGGTAGGGCTCAAAGCGATCATTCGGCCGAGATGCACAACAAATATTATTAGGCGACTGATTCAGAGAGTGAATATTATATTCAACCGACAGTACAAACAAAACACAAAATTCATATTTCTGTCTCGATTCACGTGTTGTAAGAAAAAACGGTCGTGAAGGCAACAGTGAAGTAAAATCGGCCACGAAGTAAATAAATACGGCCAGAAAGTGAGTTTCACAGAAAATTCCAACACCTACAAACATATGGTTAATTTGCGTCGAACATCATCCCTATGTACACTCTCATGTAGCCTGAAAAATTTCGCTGTAAACTAATTTCCGATGGTTTTTTGAATAATATAATAATTATCATACAAAGAACAAACGAATGAAAACAGTTTTATGCAACTTACACTGGATTTATCGAAAAACGGCGTGATCATGAACCCGAACATGACGATCGTGAGACAGTACAGGAACACCAATGCGAATATCAACACAAAACTGCTATTCACGAACATTTTGAGGGTGAAAAGCAGCACAGAGCACACTATCGACAAGAAGAGAACGAACGTCCCGTATATGATGAACCAAGACAACCTGAAAATATACAATTTATATTATTTTCAATAGAGATTGTTTTGTTGTGAATCTCATTTTAGAGATATCTATAAAGAGTTGGTATTCATTAGAATTCTATTGAATTTGAAATATTACAGCTCATTCATTCTATTTATCGAACAAAATCACAAAATCTTTTCACATAACAACAAACTGTCACAGCAGTGACAAATTCAGTAGTATTTATGATTCACAGAAGTATTCACATAACAACAAACTGACAGCAACAGCAGTGACAAATTCAGTAGTATTTATGATTCACAGAAGTAGGTATTTCAAAAAATGAATTAAATATTATATCATATTGTATAATATAAAATACGCATGTTGTAATGTACATACAGGTGTATTAACAATTTAAGAAAATTATTCTCACCAAAATACGGAATCCTTCAGTCCCATAATCTTCATGCCCTCTTTAATCTTGTTCTCCTTCTCGCCGACGATTATTATCAACAAATAGGTGATGAATTGAGACAGAGCCATCACCATGTATATGGGCACTACTGAGCGGATGATGACCATCCAGTTGCCGGTATGCGCCTCCTTCGGGAACATCTCCAAAAGGACCTGCGGCACCTTTACGATCACCTTTCGTTCCATCTGCCGAGAAGACAAAACAAATTGAAAAAATCAATCAATCGACTATAGGAAAACAAATTTGCCCGTTCGCTCATATTGTATTCAACCGAATTCGTCATTTGTATTGACCGTCTTATTCTGATTCATATCGACAGGAAACCTGTAATGAGCTCTCCTCCAAATGTTGAGAAAAAATCTGCTATGTGATGTGGGACGTACTACTTTTTCAGGGTGTCGTTGCCCATTATGGAGCTTCAGTATTGTTAGTGTATTAGTATTGAAGATCTTAGAGATACGAGCGCGAGTTTTCGTTCTCATGTTCACAATACTCCATGAGTGCAGTGCATCGATACTTTTAATTAAAAATATCATATTTTTTGTGTCTTACCCCAATTTTGGTGTAGTCCAAGAGGGCTTGGAGGGCCAGGAATCCGGAAAAATAGTACTGGTTGACGGGGCAAGTGTGTCCTCCCTCGATCGCCGGCAGCACCCCCGCATACCACTCGCTCTTCTTCTTCTTCTTCTTCTTCGTGTCGTCTCGGCATGTTAAAGGTGAACTGAACAAGCTGCTGGTCGCCGGGATTCCGTGTAGCGACGGATTCGTCCGGATCTCGTAGCTGCCAAAAAACACAAATTCATTTCTCTCTATGAAAATCACGAAAAGCACGAAAGACTGGCTCTGTCGATCGACACGCGCCACACGTTTTTTTCTATCGATCTTGAAATATCTCGAAATTGCAACGCTCACCGAAGAGGTCCACTTATGGGATTAGGATCCTCAAACAAAACTGCTAAAGGAATATCTTCGGACGATTTCCAATAGGCGGCCATTAGATCTTCTTCCGTCTGGAATAGTAACCAATTTATATGGGCATTTTCCGGTCTACTCCGATGCCAAAGATCGTCGATATTATCCAGGAATTCCTAATGGATTGAATACAGAACAATTTAATGTTTAATCGAATTCATGCAACTTTCATTATAATTAGAATACAAGTGAAATTGATACATTGATAATATCTTCTTCATGACTGTTCTCATTATCAATTATCCTTTTTTTTTCCAAAATTCACATTTGATGAATGTTTCTGACGTTCTTGTAATCGATACTGACAGGGTTGAATAATACAGACGAATACAAATTCAACATGTGTAATGCCTACCGGTACTTCTGTTGAATTGGAAACGACCGCTACAGTTGGACTCTGCCACTTGCCAAAATTTTCCAACAGCTCTGCTTTTCCCCTCGGCACATCTATCTTCGGTAAATTCGGGTTCGGCAATGTTATTTTTATTATGATTAGTATCGACAGCGAATAGAGAGGCAAAAGGACTTCCTAGAAATGAGAAAAAAACAACGCTGGTTCTCCCTTTAGCGATCGAATAACGTCCAGATTTTTCCAGGGGCGATAATTAGGGTATACAGGTGATGGTAATCTTTGGGTCAACTTGTTCAACTTCGACAATCTTGAAGTAATCAAAACGTTGAGTAAGTATTTTCACGCTTACACATTTTTGAAAAGATTCATTCATTCAATCTCTGAATTAGACAAGTTGAACCGAAGGCACTTGGCACCCTACATTGTTCAATGTTAATGAAAATTATGTCAACTTACGGCTATTGTTTTCCGTTTTTCACGTTTCTTCAGCAAAATATTCCTTTTCAGCATCGCCCTCAGCTGAGAAGAATATACGGAATGTTGTTTATTGCTCATATTGTACAATAAATAATATATATATAATGGATCTGAAAGTATAAAAGAAAATAAAGACTTTCCGTCGTTGTCTACTCGATATTTTTCATGTGCATTCACACTATCAAAACAGGGCGGGATACGGGATATAAAACTGTTCCACCCAAGATGGTCAGATATAATGATCAATGGTAAGTGTAAGTAGTAAGTAAGAGCGCTCCGTATATTAATCCGTAATAAATCGCTTGCGGAAATGTGGAAACCATTCATACGTAGCGATATCCTCTGTGGTGCAATATGTGGAAGTCGTTAATCCGAATGATATAATCTACGATTCCACTCTCATTTATTTTACAGTATTTTTATTTAATCAGAGAAAAATGTACTGAGTATTATCAAAAAAAAATTCTTTACCGCTAGATGAGGGTGGGAATCTCAAATTATTTAGAAATGCATGAGATATTGTTTATGGTTAACCGAATGGCAAGATAATATATTCCTGTTAAGTCCATACGTTAGACAGATAATTATACTGATAGAAACCAAATCCTGATATAACTCTATCCTGTTCCAAGATATAGTGAAAGTTCATGAGGTAGGGGTGTTCCTCAGAATCTAGTAGGCACTCTCTAAGTTTACTCTCGTTCTACGTCCAAAATACATTTATAAAATAATTCTCAGCAACATCCCTGGTCCACTTTTTGAATTATTTTTTTTTTTCACCAAATTGTATATAATTTCTGAGATATGGCCGGAGTCCGATCTTAATCAAACACCCTGTACAGTTATAGTTGTTCATCGACAAATGACTATCAACAGGGGACGTTCGAGTAACATGCGGCGATAGTAACATCATAATATCAAACTGGCTTACCGAGATAACTCTATAATGTGACAATGTACATTCCAATTTCCGATGAATGCCACGTACAACAACCCTTTTTGTTCATTATCACAATAAATGCTTTCTCGGTGAGAAACGATTTACATCGAGCTGTGGGTGAGTCAAACTGAAACCGGATCGAAAATGGCGGCGCCGACGCTCTAACAATTTATTTTATTGTCCGGTGTTCATTTTATATAACTACATTCGAGATTGTATTAGATCGATTCTTAGGGGGATATATTGTCAATCGATTGTTTTTTGTTCATTATAGGTTTGTCAGGTAACTATGTTGAATGCCTAATTCTTCCTATTATTCGAATTTATATTGAAAACGATCTATCTTTCCAACTCACAGATGTGTAAAGCAGCAGTCATACCATCCTTTGTTTCCCCAGTATGTCCTGAGCCACGATCGGATGATGATGATGATCCCCAAATTTCTACAGCTTGACTACATCTCTTCGACGATCTGTAGGATGAACAGAACAGGAAAAGATATAAAACTCAGCAAACAGCGAAACTCAAAATTTCGATCAATAAAAGTCAAAACAGACTTGAGAATCTCAAAATGTAGAGATTGAAATTACAAAATTTTGAGATTAAAATCTCAAGACATGGGGGTGCAATTTGAAAAACAAAAGTTACGGGTGGTTTCTCGGTGGGTGTTTGCCAGGGGGCGAATGAACGAACTTATGGTTGGTCTTCTATGATACTTACTTTTATTCGAAATTTTTTTTTTTTCTGTAAATGACTGAAATATCTGCTGGCCTGAACACTCTGGTATCTCGGTATCTTACGATATTTCTGATATTGGCTCTATTTTTCTTAGACACACTGTGTAAATTGTAAAGGGTCACCCTGCATTATAAGAATTGATATAATAAGTCGTAGTTTGTTTGTTAGAGTTGTGCCGCCGCGCAAAAGCGGAACCGACAAAGGAACGGACAGCCGTTTGTCGGCAAAGGCAAAAAGGACAGTTTCCGTGGGAAAGGAAGGGTGGAAGGGATGAAGAAGTAGAGTTTCTATAATTCTATATAACCAGAACAAGCAGGACAGTCTACTTGAGGATATTATGGAGGGCACCTCGTACTCGGTAATTCCACGGCCATCGTTCGCAGAATATTGCAGGACTGAATAAGCGGACTGTTACCTAGTATGGTGAGTACGATTTGATTTGATTTTTCATTCTGATTTCATTAGCGGCTTGGTCGATGTACGGAATATTGTATGTCTATGTTGATTCGAACAGAAAACTGATTTGTCAGCCCACAATGATTTGATACAAGGCATTCACCTAATACTTTTCACGAAATGTCTCTGTATTATTTTTCCTGTAGATATATTTAATATAGGTCCGAATTTCCTATGAATAGAATTGCGCAGGTAAGTCGAAATCAAAATCTAGTGGCCCGGTGAATCACATTTCTTTGCTCGGATTGATTATGATTCAGTTCAAGCAAAAATATGTTGTGTGTCGACGCGAATCGCTTTCGTTTTCTTAGCCCTCTTTTGAAAACGATCAGAGTTGAAATTATTTCAATGGATTCGAGAACGGCGTTCGTTGATTGTTGATTGATGGATATCATAGTCATATAGATTAATCTATGTCATAGTTATATGGGAAATTTCTACCAAAGCAATTGTACGCAAGTGTTTATATCTTTTTCGATCAATTTGTGAGAAATGGGAAAGATACTTTTTGGTAGTGCGGTGTGGCCGGGCCATAAAAAATGCATTTTTGATATTCTCTTTTTTCTCTGATGTGATGGGGTGAGTCCCGCAATGGCTTTTTTTGAATTTTTTGTTGAACGATTTGTTTGCAAATGATAACTATATATACCTACTAGATGATATTCATACAGGTGGTACCTACTTACTGATCTGGAGCTAATTTATCGGTTTTAAAATTAGTTTGAAAGCATATACATTGTACTGGCCACCCTGTATTTTAAGAATAGATATTTATAATAAGTCGTAGTTGTTTACGTTAGGAGTTTTGTGCCGCCGCGCGAAAGCGGTACCGACAAAGGAACGGGCAGTCGTTTGTCGGTAAATGAGTTTCCGTGGGAAAGGAATGATGGAAGGGATAAAGAATCAGAGTTTCGATATAACATAAAACATAACAACAGGGCAGTCGGCAGTCTACTCTATTATTCCATGGTTGTCGTTTCGTATAACGAACCGAAACGGGTTGCAGTATAATCATTATAATTATTCTTGTACCAGTATACAAGACTTATTTGTACATCAGTGTGTACATCAAAATACAGTCAGTTGAGTTAGCAGTATTCCACATTTGGTATTCAGGACTATCTATTTTGAGGATGAACTCTATTGAAAAGCTCCAATTCAAAAAGTCTGTGCTGCATTCATCAAAATTAATTCATATGATTCTTCTCACAATAATTCGTTTTTCTTCTTTAGACAGGTGATCTATTACATAATGAATATGATAAGGAGGCTGCCTTCAACAACAAACTAGTCCTAGCACTTTTTTTCATTGAAAAGGATGGATTACAATAGGGAAGACTTTTCGATGGTTCAAAGGATTAAATGAAGGTGAGGAGATTCTAGTATTGTAAATACATTTAACTTATTCCATTATTGTTTTATTTGATGAAATTTGTTGAAATTTCCTCACTATTCGTTTTTATCTTATTGTTGCTATATGGAATGTTTAAATGAGGATGAGCTAGGGTGTGATTCATCATTTCTTGTTCCATTCATTTACGAATTCGAATATTTTCAGAGTCTGAAGGTGTGGAAGCAAGGCCATCAAAGATGAATCTGGAGATTCCTGGAGGATGATGATGAAGGAGATGGATATGAATTCTGGACTAAGAAAAGGACAAACTGATGCCAGCTATGCAGATATTTCTCAAGAGTTTCAGAATAAAATCAGGCTGATGGTGAGTGATATTTATTTCGAATTAGTTTTCTTATAATAGTTTGTGTCAAGGCAAACTATAGTTCAGCTATAGGACAGCACAATAACTTTTTTTTTCTTGAATGTCTAAGACTTTCTTGTGCCTATAAAAAACCTCACACCCTTCAAAATCTTTGTTTTGATTCATGACTAATGTTACCTATGATTTTTTTAATTTTTTTATCATAAGTTTTTGTCTACTAAAAATATTTCAGTCAGGATTGCACGAAAACTAGGTTTTCATTCAATTCGAAAGTATATGCTATTCTTATGAATATTCTCAAGCCCTTTCTTATCCTTATATTCTCAAGAACGATGAACGTGGACAATCAATACAATTTTTTTATATCATTTTTTGTGATATGAAAAATAGTTTAGTCAACAGAGCCCAAAAATGTATCTCAGTTGTTTTTCAATTTGCGAGTCTTATAACTCTGAAATCCCTCATACATTCATATTGCCTTGACAATTTCAGGAAACAAGAAGAGGAAAATTTGTCGTTCTATTATTGATTGATGTCAGTTGTGAGGCGATGGAAAAATTGCTGGCAGAGGAACAGAAGCTGAGCTGAGGCAGCAGAGGATCAGTAGCTGAACTGAGCTGAGCTAGTTGAGGCAGCAGTAAAGGATCCGAATGAGGCAGGCGGCAGCAGGAAATTGAGAAAACACGGGCGGTGAGCGAAAATAAGGGAGTACTTCTGATGATGGTAGTGGCGTGTGTTCTAATTATTCTTATAAGTATTATTATTGTAATTCTTGTTTTCCTTAATCCGTGAAACTTTACAAAATTGATGCACAGGTAGTCGAAATAACTTCATTTCAAGTAATGAATATTCATTATTCTAATGAATATTTTTATTTGAGCTTTAGAAAGATTAATCATTATTTATTAAAAAATTAAATCATCACATTGATTTCATTGTTTTATACTAAGTGGTACATTTAACGATCTTTTTAGATTATCGTGAACAAAAATTCAAAATTTCACGATTTTTTTTTCTCTTCTGTACTTCATCTTGGTAATGTGGAAAGTAATTGAAAAAATATTCAATATTCCTCACACAATACAGAACTAGAAATTGTTAATAGGGTCTCTGCGTGTGTTCAATAGTAGAATCCAAATCAAGTGAGGTTATGCTTCAGTAACTAGTAATACAATAAAATTCAAGACAATACAATGAATTCAATATCGTCATGTATAAGAATACTGAAGATAGAAGGTGGATGCTTGGTCATTGATGCAAAGAATTTATAGGGTGTGGAATTGACGATTGACAATATTTTTCCCTTGAGAAGTAGTGGCCGATTACAATAGTTTTCGATATAGAAATATTTTTAATGATTCTTTCAGAAATTTTAAAAATCCTGTCTCAGTAACCATATGCTGAGTTCAGGACACTGAAGAAGGCTATGCGATCATGTTTAGAATTTGATGCTATGGGTACAAAGTTGTTGAACGTTTATTCTTACACTACAAAAACCCTATATTCAATTGGTAAAATTTTCATTCAGTGCCCATGGGAGACTGAACAATTTTTGAATAAAGTTGAAAATGTCTGTGATTGGAAAATATGGGAACAAATTTTCGTCTACTTTCAAAGAGGAAAATATTCTAAATCATTGTTCTAACACCCTGTGAAATCTCTGTATTCCTATACCAAAAGAACTTTGTCTTGGAAAAGTGTCCTCAACAAAAATTCTCATATAAATAAACCAGATAGAAAATATTTGGATGGAGGCAATTATTTTTTCTCGTTTTGGAGCTCCGCGATATATCATCTGGAGTTCTCGAATAAATATTTCTTTGTTTAAAGATTGAACTGAACTCTCTTTTATCTCAAGGAAACGTGAGTTTGCAGGATCATATCATAAAATAATGATAAAAATTTATATGAACAATTATATTGATACTCAATCTGAGAACAAATTCTGAATCCTAAATAATCCTTAAATCTAAAAATACCTCTAGTCCTTTTTTTTTAGAGTTCGGGAAAGTCCACACAACACACAACTGCGATTGTTCGACGTACAGCTCCAGCAACAAATGCTTCAGAATTCGTAAACAGCTTATTTTACTCGATTATGCAGGAATGAATTCATTGCATAAATTCCTCGTCACAGCATTTCGACCATTTCCACAAAACCTTTGGATACTAATTCGCCGGTTTCTTAGCAGCATCAACGAGGAGATGCGCTCTGCACCACCTCTCATCACCTTCTCCCTTAACTCGCTCTCCTCGGAGTCCTCGGGCCATTCGCGCTAAAACCACGCCGGTGAAGCTCAGGCAAACTACCCTATTGGTCCATTCGGGCGCGTTCTTCAACACGTCACAATAACGACGAATTCTAGAAGTATTGGCGCACCTCTACTATGCTCAACATAATATTGTTTTCACTCTACGCCGCGTCACACCAACACCGAAAATCTCTTAATCTTATCTAACCTATTCTATAATTAGGGTGGGCCTGTTACAAGATAGAAGGTACACTTTGACCCTGTGTATTAATCTCGTAAAAGTGAAGCGGATTCTCTTATAGTATTTATTAGATTGAATATTTCTTGTGCACGGCGATTCTGAAATTGGATTTTCAATCAATACACATCACCCCAGTTTGTCTTCGCTTTCTCCACTCAAGTTTCAATGATTTTATGTTTTAAGAAATTTACAAGAGTCATAATTTGCTGGTGGCATAAACTTTCAATCATTTCATTATCTTTTACTTGGTAATAATTTATTACTCTATATTGTTGCTTGTAAGCATTTTTTTTTATTAGGAGATCAGGTAGAGGTTAACGATCATATTTTATTTCATTTGTTTTTGTACTTATCTTATACATTGACTCAAAAAAAGAATATTGTAATTGTCAATAATCGATGAATTTTATCAGAACGAGTTTATAAGAGTACGAATTCTTGAAGGGAATTCAACATCACGAGATCGCTGTTATGTATGTCAAGTCAAAAATAATTTGCTGTGACCGTTACGACAGCCATTTATTTGCAAAAAACAGGCAATTTTGCAAATAACTGATTGAAGGTTCATAGCAAAAGTGATTTTCCTTCCTAACGTTCGATTCATTTTATTTCTAATTCACATTCAAAAAAATTTATTAATTTCAGAAGTACCAACTTACTGATAGTCAGTCAAATATAACAGCGAACTTTATTCCTTAAAACATTCAAAAGAAATTCGAATTGACGACAAAAATGTTTTCGAAGTTAGTCTCTTTTGTGTTCTCGGCGATCTCTATCTGATCTACCCACTCTCCACAGACATCATGTTGACATTTCAGAAATTTTTGGATTGATTTTTCAAGTTAAGAATGCCTTTAGTTTCGCTTCGTGAACACTTTCAATCAAAAGTATTTGGTTCGTCGAACACATTTACTGTGTCACACAGTTTAGAAATCAATTCGTCATCATGAGCTCTGCCATTCAAATAGTTATTGATGAAGTTTAGTAATGAACTCGCACAAAATGAAGGCTGTTATCCACGAAGATTTTAAAGCACTGGTCTTCGATTCATTCTGCAAATTCCATCTTTGTTGGTAATAGCTATCGTTGAGAGCTTGTTTATTGTTTCTTTGAGTGATAAGAATGTTTATGGTCAAAATTGTGAAAGATTGAAATGATTGTAGAAGAAATTCGTTGAATTCCATCTTGACATTTCATACTCACTGCATACCTTTCTCTCATCGTATTATTAGATTCCAACGTCAAGAAGCTCACTTTTTTCGAATACCCTGCCGGGTGTCGTAATGAGGTGATGGTAGTTTGGGGGCGGCCTGTCAATTTCTGAATCGCACGTAAATCACATATTTTGTATTTGGTGTTTCGTTGTTCTTGGGATTTTTTTTGAAAGTATCAAAAAGGTCCGAAGGAGTACTTTTCTCTTGTAAACGCTTTGTTTTTCTATCGTCCTCTTCGGACGCGTTGAAAGATACAGCAAACAGATTCATAAAATGATTAATGGATGTACAGGGCGACTCGTAGATTTCTGTTTTTTCTTATAAAGTAATGGAAAATTGCAATAATAGAGTATATCTCGTTCACTTTTTTAATTTATTTTTGGACAGTATTTCTGAAATGAATTTGATATTTCTCTTATACACTATTTCATAGTATCATAGGGAATGGCAATACGAGTGCAACTGTGCCGTTTCGATAGGTTGTTGGGTGAAAAAAACTACGGAGGTGTTTTGAATTCTTTCACCAGTATGCCTAATGAGTAAGACTGAAAGAAATGTTCAAGCAGCACTACTCAATCTTACTGTCATACTCATTTTACACACGGTGAAAGAACTTACAATATTCTCATACAAAATTCTCATTGATTTTTTGACAAATCATATCAATCATTGTACAATCATATCATAGAAACATTGCCTAATCAAAAACAATGGGAAGCTTATTAGCTAATAGCTAATAAGGGAAATGATTGATTTATTCCAGAATATCCTCCAAACTAGTCTTTTTAAAAATTTGTTTCACAATTTGGCCCTGCATTGTATTTCCAAAAATGACGATAGGAAAATGTATGGTATTTTCCATTTTCTAGTATCGGATCATGTTCGATACAAAAATGACACTGAGTTGATTTTCATCAATATTTTCGATATTTCGATCATTTACAGTGGTAAATTTTGATGTTCTAAATTTTATATCCAACTTTATACTGGGTGAAATTAGTTCGACATGTATAATTATTTGTTATACAGGGTGATTCGCTATATATATCTTCTCCCCCTGGAATTCGGGTGTTTCTGAATTGAATCGAGAATTTAATAATTTTTCGAATCGTCGAGATATCATTATCCGATTTCAAATTGATTAATTATTAATCATTATTCAAATTTATTCAAAATTCTTAATATTAGAATACTTTAAAATACAGGTTATTTCAAATAAACCAATTATAGGGTAGTAGCGGATTTCATTCTTGTTGGAAATCCTCATTCATTACTTTTACAGTTGGTAGTTCAGAGTGTTCTACTACTGCCTTATGGTTCGTCTATTTCGGATACCCTATATAAATTCAACGAATTTCCGGATCGATTTTTAAATTATCGAGTTTCAGGTGGTTGGTCATTTATGGTGAATTATTCTGTTCAGCTTTATATTTCAAAAGTATTTTGTTTTTAGCTGCCTGCTATACATTATTGTTTCCTTTTTTCAGGACGAATCATTTGACATGTCGATCTAGTTTTGCCCTGTATAATATTGATGTTATGTGTTATTAATGATATATGCGGGGTGCAATGCCTCTTTGCTACTATTAAAACATATTTTCGCCTGTTGTTTTATGCTCGAGATTTTCCTGAATGGGTAACCACCACTATTACTGAGATGGTTCACCATTCAATAGTTAGCACGGAGATGTTTTCTTCCTACCTAACACATCCCGAGTTTCAGCTCCCCACCTATCCCATCCGCCGCCTAAAATTTCCTAAGAAAAACTTACCTACCAAAAATCAACCCGAGAGGCATGTCCCCACCTATAATCATCATGAGAGGCAGCTCCCCACCTAAGAACACCCCAAAAGATATCTTCCTACTCAACAATTCCCGAGACATATCCTCACAAGGGAAGGGGCTCCTTCCCAAAATTCTATTTTCAACCCAATTCAGGCCAGCTTGACACCTATATTCATAGCGAGAGGCGGTTCCCCACCCAAAATCCTTCCGGAAGCCAGCTCTCCACCGATATCCATCCCACAATCACCTTCCTACCTAATAAATCTCGAGAGGCGGCTCCACACCTACGTTCATCCCAAGATGCACCTTCCCATAAATACATAAAATCACCCCGAGATGCAGCGATCATCTAAAGCTATAATCATCCCAGCACCTACCTGTATTCACCTCAAAAGGAAACTCTACCAAAATTTATCCCAAGTGACAGATTTCTACCAACTCAAAGGAAGCGGCTCCCTCCCAAAAGGCGGCTCCTTACGTATAGACAATCTAATTCAAGTCAGTATACCACTTATACTCAACCCGTCGTCCTCCTACCTAACATATCCCGAGATGCAGCTCCCCGCCTTAAATCATCCCAAGATGCCTTCCTACCTAACAAACCTCGAGAGGCGGCGGCCCCCCACCTAAAATCATTCTTACCTGTATTCACCTTAAAAGGCGACTCCCTACCGCAATTCATCCTATTCTACCTATCTTTACAAGGGAAGCGGCTCCCTCCCAATAGGCGAACCCTCCCGAGAGGCGGTTCTCTACCCAAAATCATTCCAGAAGCCAGCTCTCCACCGATATCCATCCCTACAATCACCTTCCTACCTAATAAATCTCGAGAGGCGGCTCCACACCTAAAATCATCCCGTTATGCAGCTATCATTCTACTTAGAATCATCCCGAGAGGCAGCTCCCCACCTGAAGTCATCCCAAACGATACCTACCTACCTAAAACCAACTTGAGAGGCAAACGATACCTACCTAAGACCAACTCGAGAGGCAGCGCCCCACCTGAAGTCCTCCCAAACGATACCTTCCTACCTAATAAAGTCCAAGAGGCAGCTCCACACCTGCTATCATCCCGAGAGGCCGCCCCCTACATAAAATCATCCCGAGATGCAGCGGTCACCTAGTCATCCCAAGAGATACACTTCTACTTTACAATTCCTGAAAAGCGACCCCCACCTAAAGTCATCCCCAGAGATACCTTCCTACCTAGCAAATCCCGAGAGGCGCTCCACACCTGAAATCATTCAGAGATACCTTCCTACCTAACAAATCCCGAGAGGCAGCTCCCCAACTGAAGTCATCCCAAACGATACCTTCCTACCTAACAAATTCCAAGAGGCAGCTCCACACCTAAAATCATCGCAAGAAATACCTTCCTACCTATATTCTACTCAAGAGGCGGCTCCCACCTATAAAGTTTTTACTATGAATAGAAATAGACGATCTAATAAATTTGAAAAATTTCGGCCCCTAATCGAAATTATTAATTACGTGGGTGGTGGGTAATTCATGCCCCCCACAGTGAAAGAATATTTTATAATTCAGTATGTATTGAAAAGTGGAATAAAGGAAGTTCTTACACTGTGGGAAACAGGAAAACCTAACTCATCTACGAAATTATAAAATTTGGTTTGGAAGCCGTTCGAAATATACAGAATATTCACATCTGTATAAGACATCTCCGAGTTGTCCGCTGAATGGTTAACCATCTCAGTAATCTCCTGGTGGTGGTTCAGGAGAATCTTGTGAATAAAACAACAGGCGAAAATACATTTTAATAGTGGCAACGAAGCCCTAGATGCCGTAGAAATCGTATACGAAATAAATCATATTACAAAATAAATTAAATCTTGTACGATATCTATCTCAGTCTTGGTAATTTTGACCCATTCATCAACCTATCACATTTTAAATTATCGACTTGAGATACCAAAATTTGCAGGAGCTAGAGTAGTACCAAAGGTATACTCTACGATCTACATTGGTTATCATCAGTGATATACACTGCTCGCCAGCAGCAATGGAATGGTCTACCATTTCCGAGAGTGATAATAGGAGACACGGTAGGTTGAAATCTCTTCAGATTCGGCATTTAGGTATCAAATTCATTCGCTAGGCGAATTCATGAAACTTGGTAGGTATGTATGATTCTGAAATGAACAAGAGCGAAAGAGATACCGAAGATACATTCAATGACTGAGTGAGATGAACACATCTTCAGTGACATACACTGCAGCTGCCACGGAATTGCCAACTTTTCCGTGGCAACTGTTGGCAAGCGGTGAATATCACTAAGGATGTGGTCATCTTACTCAGTCGTTGAGTGTATCTTCGGTATCTCTTTCGCTCTTGTTCATTTCAGAATCATACATACCTAGCAAGTTTCATGAATTCGTCTAGCGAATGAATTTGATACCTAGATGCCGAATCTGAAGAAACTTCTAACCTACATTGCCTCCTATTATCACTCTCGGGAATAGTAGGTAATTTCATTGTTGCTGGCGAGCAGAGTATATCACCGAAGATGACCGATCTAGGTCGTTGAGTGCATCTTTCGTACTTATTCAGCTGCTGCAAATTTCATCATGAACGAAAAAAAAACCGTTGATTGAAATTTACCCTCATATGTTGAACCACGTATTTGTGATGGAAATTCAAAAATCAAAACCATTGAAAATAATTCGGTGAACATTGTATCCGAGATTTTGTGGACAGACTGGTTCTTCTATAAATATTACTCAAATATCAACAAGTAGAAAGTAGCAATGAATAAAACTTCTACTTTGGTAACAATTGGCATTCACACAATGAACACAATCAGAATGACACGAAAAAATATGAAATAGATTTGCTTTCAGTCAGTCAGATTTCATTAGAGTAAAAACTGAAAATTAACCAAGAGAAAAGTAAAGTTGAAACATCTGAGGCAACAATAAGCAATAAGCACCGATCTGGTATAGGATCAGATAAGAGGTTAACGCACCCACGGAGATGAAATTCTAGACTCCCTGCAGTCCAAGCAGTTGAATGTGTTCCACTTTTAGAGAGGATCGAAATTCATCAGTTCGTCAGTAATTCAATCAAATTTCCACGCTGCGAGATAACAAATAATATGAAAAATAATCATACGATAAGTCACAAAAGTAGCTATTTACTCTACCAACTCTTGGATCATTCGCAAAAGTCGGGCAGTTTTTGCGAATATTAATTTGCCGTATCTTAGGATCTACATAACATATGAATATTTCTTCAGATTATTTATCAACATGAAAAAGAGATAAATTATTACTGACAAATTGATGAATTCCAACACTCAGTAGAGATGGAACGCAACCCAACTAGTTGAAATGCAAAGAGCCGAGAGTATCACACCTTCGTGCGCCTGTAAACATCTGCCTGATCCAATACGCCACTTGTAACTGAAAGAACATGGTTGGCTAGTTTGGAAATGATACTTGGTTAATCTTCATATCCCAATGAGAATTGACTACATTCACACTCGATGCGATTCACTTGCAATGCCACAGAGTAGTTCATTGTATGTCTGTCAACTAACTTCAGACATTGGAGGAAAAGTAAATTCTGAATAAATTACAGATTTGAAATAACGCTCTTCAACAGTACAAAGGTAAGATCGGTCGAATATACAAGTACGTTTAAAAATTCAGAAGAAAGCTAGAAAAACATCAATGAAGACAGGGTTGTCACCAATATGAATAACTTTTTAGCAAAATGTACAGGTATTATCTTTACTCGAAGTGTTGTTCCTTGTATAAAAGATGAAAGAGTAAATAAAATATCATTTTCGAAAAATATGATTTCAAGATGTACAAACTATTCACTATATAAATGTCTCACGTTTGTATCTCATTCTAGGTACTCATTCTTCGAATTAAAAACGGTTTAGAAATAACCAATTCAAAAGGGGGTGAGACATTTACAGAGAATATGAATACATATATGATCAAATCATCAATATTCAGAATATCAAAATGTAAGAGATATGAAAAAGGATGATTTGTTTTTGAAATTTAAAGGAAAATAACACCGTCGAGCTACGGATCACACTGTGTGTGTGTAGAAGTTCAGAAAATATCTGATAATTCATGGTTTTGCTAATTGGAGGCAACCCGTCATCAATTGGCCCTTTTGTAAAGTCAACAACCTCTGAGCAAAACTATTTTAAACAACTTATATACATTGTATACAACAGCAGTTATATACAGGGTGTTTTTGTAATAGACCGACAATGTTTGATAGGTGATTGCTCTCAAAATTTCAAAGATGATATTCAATAAGAGGTCCAGAGATTTCAAAATACAGAGAAGTTCATGTTGACAAATTGGAATTTTCCTTAGGCAATCATATTTTCAAACGTGAAT
The DNA here is from genome assembly GCA_963576655.1 of Gastrophysa polygoni. NCBI lineage: Eukaryota > Metazoa > Arthropoda > Insecta > Coleoptera > Chrysomelidae > Gastrophysa > Gastrophysa polygoni. Next base: position 14,760,504 of record OY755093.1, read on the forward strand.
TATCAAGAAGAACAATTTCGGATATGAGGTCACGCTCGGAGGCTTTATGTGCCCAATTTCAAGGAAATTAATACATTGAAAGACATTAAATATTAAAGAAATCATTGAATTGGAAATGAAGTGAAGAATTTGATTAAAAAGTTTGTCGGACATATACTGACTCACCCTGTATATAAAGCGAACGCAAGAGAACGTTTTCTGACACTGTCTAAAGGGAACACTGTGGAAAACATTTCCTGGCATTCGAACGGAAAGTGAGTGAAAATAAATGAAAACTTAGATAAAGTATACATGAAATGAACTGACTATGAAAATTGAAAATGAAATTTCAACTATTTCAAGCAATCATAATTCATCCATATCGTTGAAGATGGCTCAATTCTCTTGTATTCTTCCCTGATTGCCTGCCGTCTCTGTCACCACCTCGTTCAATAATAACATCATTGTCGATCTGTCTGTCATCTGTCGCTCCTACTGTCCTGCCCTAAAATTGTTGTAGGGAGAAAAACCAGGAGTGAAATCAACAAATGTTTTATGAAAGAAAAGACTCAGTGTTTTTGGGAGACAAAATGTATAATTTCATTGAATATTTTTTTCAGAACTGTTTTTGATTGCACTATATGAATATCAGAACTTCCTTGTAGAGCCTAAATTTCTCATTGATTTTAATACAATGTATGTATTCAATTGAGCAAGTAATGTAAATTGAAGGAATATACTAGCGGATGTGCTGTGCTGACAGAAACATTTTTCTTAGATAACCAAAATAAAAAAATTAAATTCAATATTCCACATTAGTTATCAATTAGAATATAATGATTGGAAAGTGCCAGAAGATTCTCTCATACTCATACCAGAGACATGGAAAGTTGAGAAAACCCTAGTGTATAATGTTGTGCTGACTGAACCAATTTTCCTAGACAGAAACTAATGAATATTTTCATGCTCCAAATTGGTCATCAATTGAAATAGTTGGCAAGGGTGTGAGGAAAATTGAAGGTATAGGAAGGATTTGGAAATTGAAGGAAAACCAAGTTTTTGTGCTGTTCTGGCTGATATTTCCTAGACAGAATTGATAAAAAAAATAGTCTTCATGATCTACATTAGTCATCAATTGGAGAATAAGGGTTGGAAAGAACACCAGGAAATTATACTCATAGAAAAGACTTGGAATTTCAAGAAAATCTAGTTTCTGTGCTGTCTTGGCTAAACTATTTCAAAAAATAACATAAAAAATATGTTTCATAGCCTGCATTAGGTATCCATCAGAATAAAAGTGTTGGAAATTGCCTAAGAAATTTAATGGAAATAAGAAATGCTTGAGAATTCAAGAAGTTTTCTTCCTGTCCTCTTGCTGAACTAGTTTTCCAATACAAAGACTATTATGAAAGAATGAAATCTCAATAAATATAACTCACCATCAAGACAGTTTTCTCATAGAAATTTCTGGATAATAATCATCATCTATTTTTCCTTTTCGTGAGTACCGAATGCAGATCCATGTCCATCATCGTCCTCAAGGATCCAACAGGCTTATCCTCAGTTGAATCTCATCCACGCCAACAAGACTGAAAATATTTGAATTTGTAAACAAATGGAAAAAGAATCACTCCATGGCTTACCTTTACAAAAAGTTCATGCAGACAAAAAGTCTAGAATTCAAAAAAATACAAATTGTTGGAAAAAATGAATGTGCTTTAGATCACTAGATGAAAAATAGAAAAGAATTATGAATAGTGAGAAAAGATTCTTCTCAAAATTTCTTGAAGAAGGCTTTCAACAAATATATTTTGAACAGACATCAATCAATAATAGAACGACAGATTTTTCTCTTCCTATTTTCTGAAATAAAATTTCGGAAAATTTTTATTGAATTACTGCTTCTCCAACGAACTACTTCATTCCAATGCCGAAGTTTCGTTAGTTTAATCTGCCTTCGTCAAGGTGATATGAATGTATGAGGAATTTAAGAGTTTCAAGACCTTCAAATTGAAAAACAACTGAAATAGGTTTTTGGGCTTATTTTATTATTATAATTATATTATTATATTATATAATATTATTATAATTATTTTTAATATGACAAAAACTTATATAAAAATTAATTGTATTGATATGAATGACATTAATCGTTCATGAAAATCTAAAGATTAGAAAGAGCTTGGGAAAATTTATAATAGCAAATACATTCGTATTGGATAAAAAATTAGTTTTTGCTAGGCAAAAACTTATAATAAAAATAAGAAATTATGGTTAACATTAGTCATGGATCTAAACCCAATGATTTTGAAGGGTGTGAGGATTTTTATAGGCACAGGAAAGACTTGGACATTCGAGAAAAAAATAGTTATTGTGCTGTCCTAGCTGAACTATAGTTTGCCTTGACACAAACTATTATGGGAAAACCAATTCAAAATAAATATTACTCACCATCAGCCTAATTTTATTCTGAAACTCTTGAGAATATCTGCATAACTGGCATGGGTTTGTCATTTTCTTAGTCCAGACTTCATCTCCTTCATCATCCTCAAGGAATCACCAGATTCATCTTCGATGACCTTGCTTCCACACCTTCAGACTCTGAAAATAATCGAATTAATAAATGGAACAAGAATCATAGAAATACCCTAGCTTATCATTATCTAAACATTTCTCAACACAAGAAACAAAAAAAAAACAAACTTTTTCAAAGAAACCGACTATTGAATATGTCGAATGTGTTTAGAATACAAAAATCGACTCACCTCCATGTGATTCTTTGGAGCTTCGAAAAGACTCCACTATTTTCAGCCATCTTGCTCAGGATGTTCTATTTTTTTGAATCAAATGAAATTCTTGAACTAGTTTGTTGTTGAAAGCAGCCGCCATATCATATTCATCTTGAACATTAAGAGCCATCAAATATAATGAATATATTCAATATGTTTGGTTGAAAGTAGAAGCTATATAAGAGTAAAATAATTCAAATCTCTCTGGAATTTTTGACTATAGATGAAAACATACATCGCATGTATCACAGTATCATCCCAAAAGAAAAACTGTAATTATTCATGAGCTTTGAATAAAAAGTTTTCAAAAAAAAAACACAACTAGGCCTATATCACTTCGTGTACCATAATTTCTCAATGTGGCTATTTGAAATGAAGACTCACCTTCACATCATCATCAATCTTCATCTTGTACAGGATGTTCTTCAGGTCAGATTTGGATAGAATAGGTTCAATTTCCATAATCAGGCGATTCATTGATCCATATAGTTGGTTGATGGCCGGCATTATGTATTCCATCACCTGTCTGAAAAAGAAAAACGAGTTTTTCTTCAGTACAATCTTTTGAATTCATTTCTATATAAGCAGCACAGACTTTTCGATTTGGAACGTTTTCTTATCGTCCATCCTCAATATAGATAGTCCTGTATACTACATGTGGACAGAAAAATTGAAAGAATTGGCATGTTTCCACTTTCACCTGCAAACTCGATAATGATATTTTCAAACCACCCTGTAGATTTGGCAACTTGAAATTTCGTCATTCAGTAGTTTGAAATTTTCATTACTTTAAATTCAGACTTTTCAAGACTTCCCAGGAAAGAAACAAATGTAATCTCTATCTCGGAGTTATCACAGAAAGGTGTACTGAGAAAATGCAGGAAGAATTGAATCGGTGTTCCCGATAAGATTCAAAATAGTGTATTTCTTTTAAATCTATCAATATGAAATGAAATACAGGAGAAATGATGTTGTAACCAATCCCAAATTGATATCTCAATATTAATAAAGAAATGAAATATGCCCTGAATGAAAAATCAAATCAAATCGTACTCACCATACTAGATAACTATAGGTAACAGTCCGCTTATCGAGTCCTACCGCACTTTGCTGCAAAAGATTGTTCGCTCCCTCGTTGGCGTCCGCATATGCTGCTCGCCCCCAAAATCGGTATGCACCAAGAACAGCTCACCTACACAGAAAAATCACACTCTGCATTTACGAGTTATGATAAATTGTTGAAGAATAATTAAAATGATTATTATCCTGCAACGCCTTTCGGTTCGTTATATGAAACGACGACCATGGAATTACGGAGTAGACTGTCTTGTTGTTGTTGTTGTTATATCGAAACTCATCTTTTTCATCCCTTCCTCCCTTCCTTTCCCACGAAAACTCATTTGCCGACAAACGACTACCCGTTCCTTTGTCGGTACCGCTCTCGCGCGGCGGCACAAAACTCCTAACGTAAACAACTCTCTGTCGTTTCTTCAACCTGTTTGTTGTGAAATCGAAAGCGAATTGCGTCGTTATCATTTTTTGTGCTCAAACTGGATCGTAAACAATGCGATGCAATGTATCATGGGTGATTCCCCAGGCCACTAGATTTAATTTAGACTCGCTCGAAATAGGTACCAACATAAGAAATATTATGAAGAGAGATAAAAACACGACATTACATTTTGTTTGTAGAACGAGTCTATAGTGTGATAAATATATAGGGGACATTATTGATTCATATGTAATTCGGACCTACTCAATACAACTGCAAAGAATATACAGAGAGATAAAACACAACAGCATTTTTAAATTTGATATATTAGATGAATGTACGTTGTAATAGACCAGTATATCAGGGTAGATTGATTTTTGGGTATTTGTCGACACAGAAAAGCCAGAGAAGGTGGGGCGGCAGTTTTATTTGGCAAACGATCCACGATCCGATTCAATGTCCAAACTTTACATACCAACTATACTGGAATTATAAACCCCTGCAAGTTATACGACTCCTAATACTATGCCATGAGTTACTGGTTGCCTACCAACTCAATTATTAACTACTACAGAAACAATGCAATGGACAACAATTATTAGGGAAACAAAGGCTGTTTTGCTACAAGGCCCTGTGGAATGAAACTATACAGTGGGTCATGAAAAATAAAGCATGTATGAATATGGTGAGATACACAGAGGGATACAGAATCATTTATTCACCCATAAGCAATTTAGACTTTAATTCATTTCTAGGCAATTTGGCCCTACTCAAGTATACCTACAGGAAATGTTGTCCAGAGGTAAATAATGTGGATATTATTATTTTCTAGGAATGATGAGATTAAAGTTTACCTATGATCGATAAAACTAATGCAGCTTCCTGTATTATGAATATCTATACAGGTCGAACAATGAACACTATTGATAGGATCAATTCTTTTTAACAATCAAGGAAATACCTGGTAATTCAATGATCATGAATGTTATCAAAGGAAAATCAAATCAAATTGCATCAAATTGAAATTCACCAATTAAAATCCAAACCAATTGAAAAAATCTAGAAGTCTCACAAGAGTCAAAAGTTTGGTAATCAATGAAATAATTGGAAAATGTATTGAAATCTGCCAGTGGCATACTCAATATATCAACCACCTGTGAGTTGATCAATGTTACTACAAGCTTTTCGAGCATAAAAGTCCCATTAGTGTATCTACTCAATCTCAAGAGTTGAATATATGAAAATTATTCGACATTCTCGTTGTAACCATGCAAATTAAATTCCCTCTAAGTCAACGATGAACTATTTCAGAGTATAAGAAGGAATAATATCGTAAACTATATCATGAAATAAGAATGTAAATCACATGTCTTTAGCCTTTGGTGTGTTCTAAATTCTGTCTTTCTGAGTTTTAATATTCATAGTTCAAGATCGCAATCCAAACATTGTTCGAATTTTGATGATGCCACATGTAAAATATAGACACTGGGCAGATGCACCATGAGAGGCAGCTCTAAGGGAGCTTCCACATATAATATCGTTTTCATTTCACTATCAAAAATGCCGGCCAGTAAATCGAGCACTAACCTGTAGCCTCCAAGTACTTTTTTCAATGCTGTCTGATTCTCCACCATTTGCTGTGCTGAAACTTCAACGAGGTACGAACAGACACCTATTTTAGGATGTCCTGGAGGAACAGCTCAAGCATATGACGGATATCTCATCTTCCATATCGAACTGCAGCTTCTTCTTTTCAACCCGGTGGTCCTTCTGGAAGAGCTCCATACACAGCCGGTGGTCGAATATGCCTGCAAAAGATCGAAATTCGAGTGGCGTCACTTCGACTAGCTCCTCAAGAAGAGTCAACAATAACTATTACCGTCGTGATCGATGTAAACAAACCGGCGACTACAAACGAAACACACATGATTTAATCTAAACAAACACATTTAACACTATTCAAGACCGATATAACGTAATTCAGTGTGAAAATTATCAAATCAGGTATGCGTTACGCCCCCACATCATAAGAAAGCAGCACCATGGAATGGAAATTTGTAGGCGAAATGAACAGAAGGCTGTACTGTCTAAAATACTGTTTACACCATAAACTTTCATGCTGTCTAAAATATTTTTCACAACAACAGTGTTCTTTTCGTACATAATAGTTCTGATAATACTCTTCAACGGTCTATCAACACATATCTATAAACATTTATTATTATATCTTCTCCTCCATCATTAATAATTCATGATAAACGATATGATCGCTCTGACATAGAACAGAAGAGCAACACCGACAGTAACAACATGCGCATGCGCCTACGAAAACGCACGAACGTTCGTACGCGCATCATGTGCTGGGTATGTGGTACGAATGTCATAATATCACGTGATTTGTTTTGATGATATTTTGTTTTGTTAGTGCGTGTGCCGGTGTCGCGTCGACCGTATTGTATTGATCATCATCGCGTTATTGTGAGAACTAAAAAGTATTAGTGAAATGACAAATTGTTGTGCAAATCATAGTTATTCATCCAGAACAGATAGTGAGTGAGAAAGTGAGTGAGTTTTTCCAGATTTCCCAAGGATCCCGAAAGGTATTGTTATATGATATAGATATTTGTTGTTGTTTACATTATGATACATTCATGCTTTTTTCTCTCGAACGATTCGAATATTCATCAACATATAGTGACAGAGGATTGCTGATTTTTTTTCTAAACAGTGAGCTTTCGGACGGTGAATATTCATTTTCGTATGAATAAGTGGGAATAATATGCGTAGTACAATGCACCGTGATATTACGTCGAGATGTCAACCATGCATAAATTTTCCATAAAGCTATTACTAACAATTAATACTTTGTAATTTCATGAATTATACAAATAAATTCGAAATGCGAGTCACAGAAGGCATCGACATATTTTAGGTCGAGCCGGAACTTCGGAAATACACAGCGTACCGGCGAATTTTTGAATGGCCTTCTTTATCGAAAGTTTTATAATATTTTCTCTACAGGCTTCTATTAATGCAAAATACATATTATTTTTGATGTATTCTGAGTGAATGCCTTCGAAATTTGATCGTTTGATTTAATATAATATATTTGCAAATGATAGAAATGATGACTGCATTATCTCTATGAGGGGCAGAGTGACTGTATTATTGTATCATTTGCGATTCGACTTCGATGAGGCTCTTGAATTGCCGTAACAGAGAAATAAACATAAGAAATTAGAACAGGAAAGAATGGGATGGATCGTTCTGGAACAAAATAGGATATAAAAAGTAAAAAGAGTTGGAAAGTGATAATCACAACATTATTATTAACCTTATCGCATTATTGCCAGTAGCATAGTATCAATAAAATCAGTCATAGTATCAGAGTACAAGCATTCAGTTGATCTTTTTTGTAAAAAAAATATAAGTTGACGCCATCTAGGGGTTGATCGTTCAAGTATATGAAGTTAATGTATCCATGAGGAACAGGCTAGCCAACCTTGAGAAAAATAAAAATTGTCCATATCGGAAACTATTTGTTTCATAATTATGTGAACCTTTTGCTCATTGTTTTTGTCTAATCGAGAGTTTGTCTTGCAATAGGTTTCAATGTCTTCACATGATTTTATTAGTAATGAACTCAGGAGTCTGGAGATATTCAATGGAGAACCAACGATATGGGTATCTATGAAATTGCTCACTTATTGGTATCTCTCCTCAGTTGATTTCACTCATTCTTATAGCCGTTGATGTATAATTATACATACTAATCGATAATAATTAATGAGACTGATGAAACAGATGGTTTATGAAGATGGGGATTCTTACTTTTCTGTGTTTTTTGTTCAGATAGGTATACTGTGTTCTAGATGCATCGTTTCTGTCCTTGCTATTGTATGATTTTTATTGAGCCCACTTTCAGCACATATCATATGACAATCAAGAATAATAGTCCTTTTTCTTGATTTCAGGTCTCATGGAAAGAACAGTGTTGAACAGTGTTGAATTCTTGGTTTCCTGAAACAAGTTCACAATGGTGAGTACCTCATTCAATACGTTTCAGTGTTTGATATCATGATGGGCGTTCAAATGATGAGTAATTAATTCAGGAGACATTCAATGTCAAAGTGCTCACTAATAGGTTGATTTCACTCATTCATATAGCCATAGATGTAATAATTGAGGAAAACTGATGATAAACCTGATGGTATAGGAAGATAAGGATTCTTACTTTTCCGTTTTCTTCGTTCAGCTGGATATTTGGCGTTTCTATTGTATATAATGTATAATGTAATCAATATTGTGTTTCACATGTATCGTTTCTGTTTCTGTTTCGCTGCTGTATGATCTTTATGGAGCTCACTTTCAGCACATATCACATGACAATCAAGAGAATCATAGTCCTTTTTCCTTCATTTCCAGGTGATCTGGAAAGAGAACAGTGCTTGATAATAATAAAAATTATATGTTCATTGCATCGAAAAATACATTCAGATACATGCATTTTTTAAAAATGTACACAGTACTGCTAGGCATATTTTATCATATATTTTTATATGTTCCCTGACTAGATCAGAAAACACAATTATTCAAAAGACAAGCTGGTACAAATATTTATCAATAGATATGTCAAGGCCTCCAATTTTGATCGACAATGATCTTTCTGAGCTTGGTTGGTAATAGTATATACACTTGAGCTCCTTGATAACTAAAACAATTTTCAAAGAACTCAGTTTTATGTCTTGGTATACATAAGTTATTATTATTTCTAGTACTTAAATCATGAATGTTATTGTGTCTCACTAGTAATTCTGCTAGATATGTCGGACAGTTATTATTAACATTAGTTACTGGGCAACATGTGGAGAAAACGTCTTTCACCCATCTTCAATAAACATGCACCTTGTAGTGTTGGAGTAATATGGTCACGCCTCTTTAGGTTGAACACATATCTTTTAACAAAGACATGTATTTTCTGCATTCGATTCTTGTACGTTACTGTTCTGAGAAAGGTCCATATACATAGTCCATGTTGTTTGGTATGGATCAAACAATACGTTTCAGTGTTTGGTGTCAAGATGGGAGTTTTAATGATGACTAGACATGATTTTATTTTACATGATTTTACAAAGACATGTATTTTCTGTATTCGATTCTTGTTTGTTACTGTTGAGAAAGGTCCATAAACATAGTCCATGTTGTTTGGTATGGATCAAACAATACATTTCAGTGTTTGGTGTCAAGATGGGAGCTTCAGTGATGACATGATTGTATAAGTAATGGATTTAGGAGACATTCAATCGAGAATCAATGAGGATGATATATTGAGGATGTGGATTCTTACTTTTCAGTTTTCTTCGTTTAGATGGACATCTTGCGTTTCTATTGTACATAATGTATAATGAAATCACTACTGGTTTTTACATGTATCATTTGTGTCCTTGATCTTCATTGAGCCCACTTACAGCATACATCATATGAGAATCAATAATATTAGTCCTTTTTGTTGATTCCAGGTGTCATGGATAAGAACAGTGCTGAATACTTGGTTTTCTGGAACGAGTAACAATGGTGAGTACCTCATATTATTATGAGTAATTAATTCAGTAACTTATTGGTATATCTCCTCATTTGATTTCATTCATTCATATGGCCATAGATGTATAATTCTACTGATCGATTATAATTAATGATGAAACTGGCGATGAAACAGATGAATGAAGATTGGGATTCTTACTTCTCTGTGTTCTTTGTTCAGCTTTTATACTATGGTTTACATGTATCTTTTCTGTCTCAACTACTGTATGATCTTTATCGAGCCCACTTTTGGCACATATCACATGACGACAATAAAGAATCATAATACCTTTTTCTTCAATTCCAGGTGATCTGCAAAGAAGACAGAGCTGAATACTTGGTTCCTGAAACAAGTTCACAAAGGTGAGTACCTCTTACATTACATTTCATTGTTTGGTGTCATGATGTGAGTTGGACATATCGAACTAATCAGGAATCATCGAAAATCATCAAAAATCTGGCAACGAAAAGCTGGGTTTGTGTTCCTTTCCCTGCTACGTTTTGCATAGGGAATTGTTTGGGTTCTTGACATTGTTCTATTCTGTCATATAGAATTGAAACATACCAAATGAACAAACATAACAAACTTTGCTGGTCTATCTGAAGCGATGCTTCCATTGATCAATGAAAACTCGTTTCCAACCCAGTTATAGTCATATGTCTACCAATAGGATATTTCTAGGGAACCTTTCAGTGGTATATTTTCTTGAGACCATCTTCATTCTGAAATCAGAAAGTGGATGAAAAGTATATCATGATTTAACGAATCATTCACTCAATATCATTCAATCAATACTCGAAAAAGAATTGAATATTGTTATAACAAACCTCTGTTGCAAAATATGTACTGAGTGTCTTCTATCAGGGTTCGTATTGGTATAAAACTTCTCAAAAAAGTATCATAATGTATCCCAGTATCGTACTTTATGTAACATCATGAGAGCAAAACTGTAAAGAGTTCTTCAGTGTTTGCTGATAAATATTGTTTCGAATAATTCCATCAAAAACTGAAGTGGACAATAACAAAACGAATGATGTTTGATGTATACATTAAAATGAGAATTTTTGGTGTAAACAAGATTTTAGACAGCGTAGAAACTTATGGTGTAAACAAGGTTTTGGACATCATGAAAATTATGGTGTAAACAAGGTTTTGGACATCATGAAAATTATGGTGTAAACAAGGTTTTGGACATCATGAAAACTAATGATATAAACAAGGTTTTAGACAGCATTAGAAGTTATAAAAACGAATCATGGTGTGATTAAGATTAGAGACAGCATAAGAACTATAGTAATATATGTTCCGGGCAGAGCTGGGCAAATACTTTAAAAAATTATTCAAATTTTATTTTAGATTATTGAAAAGATTCAAATAAGAAATATTTTCGAAGGTCAAGAAGTATTTGAATGAGAATTACAATACTATTGTAATAGTTTACAGTAAGTATTTTAAATGTTTCAATACTTTTAACCAATTTCAATGAAAAATCTGGAGAAATAAAACATTTGATTCTTTGGGCGCGAGGACCGAGGCTAAATCACGTGAATTTATTATCGTTTATTTCATAACTTCTTGTTGGTGTTATGTGTTGATCTTGACAGTTCCCTTTTCTCTCAAAAAGACGAATATTTGTGAGAATTCAAATATTGTGCAGGTATTTAAAGACCCCTGAATTATTCAAATACTCTTTGGGTATTAAAATACTGAGGGAGTATTTCAATAGTTTAGATATATTTGTATACTTTACTGAACTATTTGCTAATACCAAGGTATATTTCAAGAAATATTTGTGAGTATAAAAATATAATAACCTAAACAAGACATTATTCAAAAACTCATCAGTATTTAAATACTATCAAGAGTGTTTGTACGAATTATGTCTGCACTCTACATGGGTTCCCATAAGAAGATGCTGACATCGCAGATCCCACAGTTCAGATTTCATGAAACCGCTGTTTCCATGAAATCAGCAAGATCGTCTTCGACTCCGAGAGAAGCGAGTTCCAGTTCAGTTCATAACTCATATTCATACATTAAACATCATTTTATATTTTTCCTTCATCTTTACACATATACATGAAATAAAGTTTTTAAAAAGAGACTTCAAGCTATCAGAATTATTATTGGCGCAGTCGGTAGGATATCCGGGTTATCGCGTATCGAACGTGGTGATTTCGTATCAACGATTGACTGGATATCGAAAAACTGTTGGTTCGTGGAGTGGAGGTGTTTGAAGTGGACCGTCTAGAAAAGACCCATCTGAAGCCCCTCGTCAACGAAGCAACGAGATTTGGAACCTACATAGTCCATTTCTGCAGAGATAGAACTTCTGGAGGAGACAAAAATCGCAAATCCAGGACTCATCTCCATAGCTGTTAGGAAGGATATGCTTGAAGTAACTCTAATATTCTTGTAAGTGCAATCAATCGAATGTCCGTAGAAGATTTGTCGAACATTCTAGAAAATTTGAATTTGCGGGAACCTTTACCTGACTTTCAGATTATACGTAGAACTATTCATTTTCCTGAAAATTCAATAGCAAATTCATCCGAAAACGAAACTGCAAACCAACCCATAATGAGTCAATTCAAATCTGAATACTTAAATTGCATCCCTGAATTCAATGGAAATCCAAATGAATTAAATCGTTATATTTCTATTTGTGATCAAATCATTCAAAATTTCTATGATATTGCCAACCCAAATAGTTTTCATAACACTTATCTATTGAATTCTCTCATATCGAAGCTTACTGGTAACGCTAGATTAGTTGTAAATATTCAATTAGTAACCAATTGGAATGATCTGAAACAAACGCTGCAGAGAAACTTTGCAGATCAAAGAGATGAAGCTTGTCTCAACAGAGACTTAGTTATGATGAGACAAAGTCAGAATGAAAAACCACAGCAATTTTACGATCGATGCTTGAAAATTCTTAACCTTATTTGTAGTCACGTTGATATTCATGAAGCAAATCTCGAAGCAAAAGTTCTGAAACGTAATTTGTATAACGAATTAACACTGAAAACATTTTTATCAGGTCTTAGGGAACCTCTTGGAACTACGATTCGCTGTATGAGACCAAAATCTCTAAGTGAAGCCTTACAACTCGTAATCCAAGAAGATAATACTCACTACTTCCAAAATTTGAATCAAAATAGGCATTTTTCGAGAGAAAATGATGTTTCAGCAAGGCAACCGCCGCAACAAAGATACCCGAAAAATGTTTCGAATAATTTCAATAATTCAAATGATCGGTATAAGAACCATCAACCAACAACATCATTTCCTTCTCAGCCAATTCAGATACAACCTAGAGAAAATATTCGCCCACAAAGATTTTTCACAAACACTCAAGTATTTGGCAGAAATAATCAACAAAACGCGAATGTTTTTAGATCAAATCCAAGAAATACATTCGACAGGCCTACTCCGATGAGTACGAGCACTAGAAATACTTACAGGCCCACGCCAATGAGCGTTAATACTAGAAACACTGTCAGACCTATAAATAATTCTCAACAACATCAAAATCATTCGAATTCACGACAATTTGATCAATCAATGCAACCCAGAAGAACTTTTGTTTCAGAAGAATTATATAACGCAGAATTAGATGGAAATCCGGAGAATTTCCAAGAAGAATATGTTAATCCACAAAATGATTATTTAGCATATTACGAACAAGCATCCGATGATGAAAATGCTGCCGGTACGAGTAGAAATTTTCAGAAAATGTCTCACAACGACAATCCTTCTTAGAATCACATATCATTCCATTTAATACTACAAACGCAAGCGAACTCCCATATATCATATTACCTGAATACAATATAAAAGTTTTACTTGATTCTGGTTCTACGAAATCATTCATTGACCCAGAAATAGCTCATCAGTTTTTTCCTCAATTAATTAAAAATGATCCATTTGTTGTGTCCACAGTATTTCAAAAATCGGCACATAAATTCAGTGCATCTATTCCAGTTTCAAAAATATTCAATTTGGACGAAAATCAAAAATTGAAATTTTTCCTATTCAAATTTCACAATATCTTCAGAGGATTGATAGGTTTGGATAGTTTAAAATTATTACAAGCTACGATTGACTTCGATAAAGGATATTTAATCACGCCTCATTCAAAAATAAAACTACTCTTTCAGAAAACACAAACAAATCTGAATTTGATTAAAGTCAATCCTAGATCGGAACAAGTAATAAAAATTAGAACATCGATAAATAATGGCGAAATTATTATCCCACATCAAAAATACCACAACTGTGAGATACCAGAAAGTCTTTCGGTTGCAAAAAATGGATATGCTTTAACGACTATTTTAAATAACACTGTAAATATGATAACCTTAGATTTTTCTGAACCTATAATTGTTGAAAAATTCGACCGTAATCACATCCAAGAAGTAGAACTTCATAATTTTGACGAATTTCCCAATCGATACTTAGATCCAACAAAAATTAGAATAGATCACCTAAACCAGGAAGAACGAAACGAAATACTTAAACTTTGTAAAGAATTTGCAGATATTTTTTATAACGAAGGAGACGCTTTAACCTTCACTAATCGCATAAAACATCAAATAAAAACCGCAGATGAATTGCCAGTATATTCAAAATCGTATCGTTATCCGTTCATCCACAAGCAAGAGGTAGAAAATCAAATGAAGAAAATGCTTGACCAAAACATCATAAGACCTAGTAATTCACCGTGGTCGTCACCTATATGGGTCGTACCAAAAAAGGCTGATGCTTCAGGAAAGCAAAAGTGGAGAGTCGTGGTAGACTATCGTAAGCTCAACGAAAAAACCGTTGATGATAGATACCCGCTTCCAAACATAACAGACCTCCTCGACAAACTGGGAAAATGTCAGTATTTTACTACCCTCGATTTGGCCAGTGGTTTTCACCAGATCGAGATGGATGAAAAGGATGTAGCTAAAACGGCCTTCAACACAGAGAACGGCCATTTCGAATATCTGCGTATGCCTTTTGGTTTGAAAAATGCACCAGCCACATTTCAACGTATAATGGATAACATATTGCGTGGAATCCAAAACGAGAAATGTCTAGTGTACTTGGACGATATAATAGTTTTTTCAACATCATTACAAGAACATCTAGAAAGGCTGAGATCTGTTTTCCAACGGCTACGAGATTCGAACTTTAAGATACAACTCGATAAATCCGAATTTTTGCGAAAAGAAGTCGCATACCTGGGTCATGTTGTGACTCCAGAGGGTGTCAAACCGAACCCTGACAAAATTCGAGCAATCAAACAATTTCCAATACCAACTAATTCTAAACAAATAAAAGGTTTTTTAGGTTTACTCGGTTATTATCGTAGGTTTATAAACAATTTCGCTAAAATAACCAAACCGTTTACGAAGTGTCTTAAAAAAGGAGCCAAAATAGAACATAATCAGGAATTTGTAGACTGTTTCAATACTTGTAAAAATTTGTTGATAAATGAACCAATACTCCAGTATCCGGATTTTTCTAAACCTTTCGTGCTGACGACAGACGCAAGCAACTTTGCTTTGGGCGCTGTTCTGTCCCAAGGACCGATTGGTAGTGATCTACCTATCGCATACGCTTCTCGAACTTTAAACGAATCGGAACAAAATTATTCAACAATCGAGAAAGAATTACTTGCGATAGTCTGGGCCACTAAATATTTCCGTCCATATTTATTCGGTAGAAAATTTGATATTGTTACAGACCACAAACCTTTAGAATGGCTATTCTCACTTAAAGATCCTAATTCAAAATTAACAAGATGGCGCATAAAATTAGAGGAATACGACTATAATATAAAATACAAAAAAGGAAGACTGAATTCCAACGCTGATGCTCTTTCACGCATTGAAATTCACACAAAGACAGTTTCCGACGAAATCGAAGACTTGGTAAGAAATATTTCGAACCAACCAATGAACCCTGAAAATGAAAAAATAATTCAAGAGATTTTTGACTCACAAGATGCGAATAAACAACGCGATATAGACAACGTTTCCATGCAAGTACAATTAGATGAGACCATTCGAGACATAGACGAAGTAAATGACGAACAAGACGACAACACGATTCATTCCAATGCCGACCAACACCCTGTGGTAGGAATTCCGACTTCTGACTCACCGGTAAACTTCGGTCAGAATCAAATATTAATATCAACGGTATTGCACTCTCCCGCAAAACCGAAAATAACTATTTTATTTGAGAGGAAACAACGAATCAAAGTCCAAATTTCCGAAAACAATTTCGAAAATGACATTGTACAATTCATAAAAGATTATATCGCACCAAATGTACAATATCATCTGTATTTCGAAAACCCCAATATCTATGAAAAATTCTCAGTAGTACTGCAAACATATTTCAAATGGCCTTCTATTAAATTCAAAAAATGCAATAAATTACTAATTGACGTGACAGACAGAAACGACATTGAGGAATTGATAAAAAACTATCATGAAGGGAAGTCTAACCATCGTGGAATAGACGAAACCGTCCACCGAATTAAAGAAAGATACTATTGGCCCCACATCAAGGAATCTGTACAAACTTATATTAATGAATGTGAAATATGCCAACAAAGTAAATACGAGCGACATCCTATTCGAATGGAAATGAATATAACTCCAACAGCAACAAGACCCTTTGAAATAATACATTTAGATACCTTTACTCTCGAACAATCAAAATTCTTAACGATAGTAGATAGTTTTTCAAAATATGCACAGGCATACCATTTGAACTCACCCTGCGGAACCGAAATCACTGACAATTTAATTAAATTCTTTTCTCATCACGGTACCCCTAAACAAATAATAGTTGACAACGGCACTGAGTTTAAAAACACTGTAGTAACCGAACTGCTGAAATTACATAAGATCGACACCCACTTTTGTAGTCCAAATCACCCGCAATCCAATGGGATCGTCGAAAGATTTCATTCGACGATAATCGAACATATTCGACTGTTGAATACTAAAGGTTTCTCAAAAACTCCAATCCGAAAGAAAATAACTTATGCAATTATGGCCTATAATCATTCCTTACATTCCGCGACGAAATTCAAACCTATTGACATTGTGAATGGACACATCACAGACAACAACCCTTTCAATATGGAAATCGATCAAATATTGGTTAACGACTATATCAATGATCACAAAGAAAAATCGAAATTACTCTATTCCAAAATTAATTCAGACCTTATCGCACTCAAATCCAAGACCATACAAAAGCTCAATGTTAACCGAGACAAACCCGAGATATTTCAACCGGAACAAAAGACATTCGTGAAAAAACACACTAGACAAAAACAGGCAAATAAATTCAATAAATCCACTCAGCTGACAAATGTAAATAACGAATCGAAGACAGTTTCAACCCCATCACAAGAAAAAATTCACATGGACAATTTAAAACGACCACTGAAACAGACATACACCTTTAAAAAATAAATATTTCGTCTCTGTTATTTCAGAATCCCGGGGATCTTCGGCCTCCAGGAAAAAATTCAACTGCAAAAACTAGAGAATAACCCTGGTATCATTCCTGTTAAACTTGGTGTAGCAAAAGTTGAACAGTACACACATACTCTCATTCACTATTATGATATGAACTCGATTATTTCGGAATTAGGTAGATTAAGATCAAAATCTCACAATATCACGAGCCTCATACTTACCAATAAGGATTATTCATTTGACACATCAAATTATCTGAAAATCTTACAATTCACTGAAGAAAAGGTTGAAGCAAAATTGAGAAATATACTTCCACACCATAATATCCGTAAAAGAGGATTGATTGATGGCTTAGGCTCAATTTTCAAGTCCGTTACTGGAAACTTAGATGCCTATGATGGCCAACATTACGAACAAATGATTTCACAACTAGAATCAAATCAAAAACAGATAATATCAAATATGGGAAAACAATATTCTCTATCTCTGAATGTCATAGACAAATTCAATAAAACAGTCCAAAGAATCAATCATAATGAACAACTAATCACTTCAAAATTGAACCAAATTGTTTTGATAGTCGAAAGTCATACGTATAGAGAAAATTCAATGTTGATAAAAGATATTCTGAATCAAATTATAAACATGTATGAGATAATCAATTCAGTACTCCAGGATATTGAAAACTCTATCACCTTTTCAAAATTACAAGTTATGCACCCAAGCATCATCTCAACACAAGAATTGTTTGTCGAATTGAAGAAATTGAATTGTCATACAGAGCTCAAACAGTTACCATTCGCAATAACATTCAATAATACAGAATACTTTGAGAGACTGATAAAAATTGATAGTTATATATTGAACAACAAAATCACATATATTCTTCATATCCCAATAACGTTTCCTTTTGATTTCGAATTCTATCATCTTTATTCAGCCCCTGTATATTCTGATGGTCAGTTCAAGGCAATCATCCCTAGAAATAAATTTTTGATCAAAAATGAAATGTACTTCGCATTTCTGAGTAATACTTGTGAAGAAATCCTTCCTCGATGGTATATTTGCGACAAACAAGAACTACGAGAAATCGAAGATGGACCTTGTGAAATTCAGCTGCTTAACATAAAAAACACCTCCACGTGCCGCCAAACTCGAGTCCACCTGACCAGACCAATCCTGAGCCACCTCGATGCATCTAACCAATGGATCGGACTGTTTCCATCCGAATCAACTTCAAAACTTGAATGTCATGAACAAGAAGAAATACGGAAATTGATTGGGACGTTCCTAATCGAAATTCCTATGGGCTGCCGATTTATCATCGATCAATTCACCATAGCCAACGAACAACAGTATGCAAATCCGAATCAGCCAGTCCTGTTTCCCGACATAGACGTCACCGTCACGACGTCTCCAACAGCCAACGTCACCATCGAACTTGAGGACCTCAGACTAGACGAGCTGCAAGAAATCCGCACGCAAGTTATCGAAAATCAATCCGATTTTCAATTTGGGCATTCTCTCTACGTCCCCAGCGCTTGGACAGTTCTGATATATGGACTTATTGTTGCTGCCGCCTGCTACGTATTCTACAAGAAGTTCGCCAACAGGGTTGAAGCCACAGCATCCCCACAGATCGACCACCGTGATGTTCGTCTTCCTCTCTAACCCTCTGAAGCCAAATCTATGGGGGGAGGAATTATGTCTGCACTCTACATGGGTTCCCATAAGAAGATGCTGACATCGCAGATCCCACAGTTCAGATTTCATGAAACCGCTGTTTCCATGAAATCAGCAAGATCGTCTTCGACTCCGAGAGAAGCGAGTTCCAGTTCAGTTCATAACTCATATTCATACATTAAACATCATTTTATATTTTTCCTTCATCTTTACACATATACATGAAATAAAGTTTTTAAAAAGAGACTTCAAGC
Organism: Gastrophysa polygoni; assembly: GCA_963576655.1. Lineage (NCBI taxonomy): Eukaryota > Metazoa > Arthropoda > Insecta > Coleoptera > Chrysomelidae > Gastrophysa > Gastrophysa polygoni. The sequence goes on from OY755093.1 coordinate 14,779,775, forward strand.
TATCAGAATTATTATTTACGTAAAAAAAAATGCCCAGTTCTGGTTCCGGGACTACTTATTGTCGTTGGATTTGTGGAATTTTCGGTCGACAATGATTCACGATGAATCAGTGATGATTAATAATTGGTTTATCGAGTCTGATGTTCAACTCACTGAAATGATGCAGATTTATTATTCACGCATTCGTAGTCGACAGTGGTTCATTCCTGCGTTCATCAGTTGTTCTTTTGGTGAATATACAAGGTGACATTAGTATATATATATATATATATATATATATATATATACGGAGTGATTGATTGAAACGGTTTATTAGACGTACCTGGCGAACCAACCAAGGAATCGTTTTGAAAGTTGGGTTGTTCGCATGAACGAACAAGCTCAATGTTGCTCTAATAATTTCAATAATGCTGTGTTGCCGCTTCTACCAAAAAGAAGCAGCAATTTGATATTTCAAACGGAACACCCTATAAATAATATTACTGTTAGAATCTTCAACAATTTTCTGTCAACTTCTCATGATATTTCCCCATACTTATTTGTGAGCGTTTTCGTGAATAATTATTTTGTATTATTTTCTTAGAAAACATGACTCCAAAAAAGTTGATATTTTACAGCTGTAACTTACTGAGACGATGAGATGATGATCAGGGATTACTAGAAAGCTCATTGTCAAGTAGTAAGATCACATTTAATTCAGTACAGGGTGATTGATTTGATCACTTCAAAAAGTGATTGAGAATTTCGAAATTTTTCAAACGGAACACCCTGAAATTCATCATCGCATCGAATAGCAGGGCAGATCATCTACTCATTGATGTTTATCATACTCATACCTATCTACTCAGGGTTTTCGATCAGAAGCAATTGTTAGTGATCCTCGTTTAACTTTGTGATCATTGTTCACAAATCTCACGACGTTTATATTTTTATATCTACTTAATCTATTGATTTTTTTCAATTGTACTGGTAGTGTGTAATATGTATATCTTTGGTTGTGGATCATCTGCAAATCGAGTTTTATATTTGTTGTGGACTTGGTATTTCGTTCTGTTGCTAAAAAATATTCTAACCACTGTAAAACATATAAGCTTCTTATGTTCAGTAACTGAGTCAATAATGAGTAGGTAATCTGAATTTCTCTTCATTTGAAAAAATCGCATTTCAATGACTTTTTCAACTGAATGATTTAAATGAGTATTTGTAAAACCCTGTTAGGAATTGAATGAGATCTCACTATAGGACAACGAGCCTTCTGGTATTCTTTGATCATTATATTATCGCCTCAGTAAGTCACAGTTGAGAAATATCAACTTTATTCAGTTGTTATCATTGAATAATTAAATTTATTGAACTAGAAGACGAAAGCACATTACAGGGTGTCCTTAAAAGGTCTTTACAAAAAGCTACCACATATTCTTCAGACCAAAACAATTCGATACAAGCAAACTTACCTCAGTAAAAAGTTGCTTAGTTTGGGCGCTAGACGGCTCTGAAGTTGAAATTTTCAAATCGATTTTGCTTCATAACTTTTGAACGGCTCATGAGATTTTTTTCAAATTTGGTACGTTGGCATAGACTCATCGGGCAATGAAACTCATATCATAATCATAATGAATATCATTCCATGGGCGTAGAACTTGATTTTTTCAGTAAATAAACATCTAAAACTCCTACGCCAATGGAAAAAAATTAGTTTCAATATGAAATCTAAATTATTCAACTCATTCACTACAAAAAAGGTACTCTTGACAAAAGTCGATTCCTCTCATGGTTTCGACAAAATTTTAATTTTAGTGATTTAGAGCATAATTAATAATAAAACGATTAACAGATATTTCATAAAAATTGTTCAAAATGTTCACCATTTTCACGTATACAAAGATTTATACGACGCAAAAAGTTGAAATGTACTCTTTGCATAACTTCTTCATCGCCTGTAAGATTATTCGTCGCCTGTTGGATACGTTGCCATATTTGTTCTACAGTATTCACAGGGGTCTTGTAAACCGTAGACTTGAGATAACCCCATACAAAATAATCCATCGGTGTTAAGTCTGGAGAACGTGGTGGCCAATTCACGGGTGCATCATTACCTCTACCTATCCATCTGTCTGGGTACTGTTGGTTTAAAAAATTCCTAACATCCACCGAAAAATGTGGTGGAGCTCCATCGTGCATAAACCACATATCTACCCGATGTTGGAGTGGTGAATCTTCCAACAAATTTGGCAACGTATTTCGTAGATGTTGGAAACCTTGCCGAATACACCCTCACACTCTCTCGACCATTTCCTTGACAATATCCGAATACCAATAACATATCGGTGTATTCTTCATTGGTGTATTGTACGGCCATGATAAATCAGAAAAGTCCGATATCAACAATCAACGTCAATAAAACTCGACAAATCAACACAGATGAAACTATGGAAACCAAGAATGTGAATATCACTGTTTTCGAGCAAATAATAATAGTCTTCAGAAAAAAAAAACAGTGCTACTTATTTTCAATAGAAATAACCTATGCAAAAAGTACATCTCAACTTTTTGCGTCGTATAAATCTTTGTATACGTGAAAATGGTGAACATTTTGAACAATTTTTATGAAATATCTGTTAATCGTTTTATTATTAATTATGCTCTAAATCACTAAAATTAAAATTTTGTCGAAACCATGAGAGGAATCGACTTTTGTCAAGAGTACCTTTTTTGTAGTGAATGAGTTGAATAATTTAGATTTCATATTGAAACTAATTTTTTTCCATTGGCGTAGGAGTTTTAGATGTTTATTTACTGAAAAAATCAAGTTCTACGCCCATGGAATGATATTCATTATGATTATGATATGAGTTTCATTGCCCGATGAGTCTATGCCAACGTACCAAATTTGAAAAAAATCTCATGAGCCGTTCAAAAGTTATGAAGCAAAATCGATTTGAAAATTTCAACTTCAGAGCCGTCTAGCGCCCAAACTAAGCAACTTTTTACTGAGGTAAGTTTGCTTGTATCCAATTGTTTTGGTCTGAAGAATATGTGGTAGCTTTTTGTAAAGACCTTTTAAGGACACCCTGTATAATAATCAACTCCCTTCATCGGTATCATAGATACATAAAATACAAAGTATATTTTAATTATTACAGCAATCATGTTTTGTGAGCAAAAAAATACAAAATAATTATTTGCTCGAAAACGCTTAGAGAAAGGTATAGGGAAATATTAGAAGGCGTTGTCAGAAATTCAATTGAATTAAATATAAATATTAAATAATTTTATATACAGGGTGTTCCATTCAAAATATCGACGTAGATTTTCTTGAGCGAGTACTCCAACTAACAAAACGACACCCCGGTTGGTTCGTCAGGTACGTCGTATCAACCGTTTCAACTAATCATCCTATATACAGTGTGTAAAAGCCAAATGGAATAAATTCATTATTTCGGTTACTGTACATATTTATAAAAAATCCCGGAACACGTCAAATTTAAATTATAACTTGACATTCTTTAACGTGAAAATGCAACCCCTACCTTCAACCCCCTTAGAATGACAGGTACAACCCCCAATTTTTTAAATGGGAAGTATAGGCTTGTGATATATCATTTGAAAGGTCTCTTCATTCTCTATTCAAAAATGTTATTGTTTTTAAATTTAATGCAAAAATTAACATAAAAAAATTAATATCATGTTGTTACCGAAATTCGCTAAAATATACTCGGAACTTATTACAATATTACTTACAACTTATTTCCCGTTCAGGTCTTGATAATGAGAAAGTGAACAAAAACCGTAGCAATGTGGTTTTTAGATGGTAACCATTAAAAAACTTTAAAGAATTTCCGTGGCAACGCTATTTTAACAAGCAGTAGTAAATTGTTTTATTTAAGTTGTCATTGTTGTAATTTGAGTATAGAGTTTGTTCATTTCAATTCTGAAAAATGGTTAGATTAACGGAAATGCATAAAATAACAGTTTTACAAATGATTGGTTACGGAGATAACATCCGAACACAACGGGAAGTAACTCGCCTATTTCATGAGAAATTTCCTAATTTACCGCCTATATCCCAAGGAACAATAAGTAAAATAGAAAAGCAGTTTCGCGAGTTTGGTCATGTAAGGCAGATAAAAAAAGCAGCTGCTAATGCACTGAGTGATGAACTCAAATTAGATGTGTTGCTTGAGTTTCAGGAAAACCCACATACATCGAGTAGACAGGCATCCACTACATTCAATGCTAGCCATACATCGATAGCAAACATATTAAAAGAAAATAAATTGCATCCGTATAAGATGATACCTACTCAGGAGCTCATGGAAGACGATTTTGATAGGAGAACTTCTTTTTGTGAGCAAATGATGGACATGTTGGATAACAATATTATCCAATTAGAAGACGTTATGTTTTCTGATGAGTGTACTTTTTTACTTAACGGTCATGCTAATCGGCAAAATTGCCGCTACTGGTCCACGGAAAATCCTCACTGGATGAGAGAAGAACACACTCAATACCCTCAAAAGGTTAATGTTTGGGCAGGGATTGTAGGGAACAATATAATTGGTCCCTTTTTTATTGAGGGCAACTTGAATGGCAACAATTATTTGGCACTACTTCAAAATGATGTCATTCCAACGTTGGCAAATTTATATCCTGATCCAGGTAATCCTCAAGTTCCAGCGAATACGATATGGTTTCAGCAGGATGGAGCACCACCACATTACCAACTTAATGTCCGGCAGTACCTCGATACAATATTTCCCAATCGGTGGATAGGGAGGCGAGGATCGATTGAATGGCCAGCGCGATCACCTGATCTTACATTATTAGATTTCTTTTTATGGGGATATGTGAAGAGCCATGTGTACAAAACTAAACCTTCTGATTTAAATGACTTAAAAGAACGAATAACGCTTGCGATTAGGTCGATCACGCCTGATATGTTAAATAATGTTAGAAGACAGTTTTATTTGAGATTAGGATGTTGCCAAGACGTTCGCGGAGAACATTTTGAACATCTACTTCATTAACATTCATAGTTCTTTTTCGTGTTCTACATTTTATTACGTTTTGCATTACATTTTAGTTTTTGATTGTATTGTAGCGAATTTCGGTAACAACATGATATTAATTTTTTTTATGTTAATTTTTGCATTAAATTTAAAAACAATAACATTTTTGAATAGAGAATGAAGAGACCTTTCAAATGATATATCACAAGCCTATACTTCCCATTTAAAAAATTGGGGGTTGTACCTGTCATTCTAAGGGGGTTGAAGGTAGGGGTTGCATTTTCACGTTAAAGAATGTCAAGTTATAATTTAAATTTGACGTGTTTCGGGATTTTTTATAAATATGTACAGTAACCGAAATAATGAATTTATTCCATTTGGCTTTTACACACTGTATAGATGAAAACACAACTTTTACAACCTTGTTTGTGCCACAGTGTATACCCCCTCATATCTCAGAAACTATTAGGAATACGGTCTTTTCGACTTTTCAGGTTATTCTAAAATTTCTGAAAAAAGTTCAAAGAGGTTTCGTAATGTTTCGAACCCAAAAAATTCAACTTTGTCGTAGAGGTTTCAAATTCAGTATTTACAGCCCTTAAGGCAATGAAAAAGATGCAATTTTTGAGCTCAATTCGAATTTGAACGTGTATTTTTCCAAAAAATGTTCACATCTCGGAAATTATGGAGAATACTGCCCTCCGACTTTAGATTGGAGCTCAGCTTGCCGAGAATACTCCGGTAAGCTAGATATCTGCCGATTCTGGCGCCTGAAAATTGCTGAAAAAAGTTCAAAGGTAAGTCTACTTAATTTTAAGGATCCACAATTTGATTTTGTCGTACATTGCGGAATAGGAGTACAGTTCTTTGACTTGAGTTGAGTTGAGTTGCGTTCACTTGCGTTTATTTGAGTTGACTTGAGTTGAGTTGACTTGAGTTGACTTGAGTTGAGTTGAGTAGAGTTGCGTTGCGTATAGTTGCGTTGCGTTTAGATGAGTTGAGTTGACATAAGTTGACTTTTATCTAGTTGCGTTGAGCTGAGTTGAGTTGATATGCATTTTATCTTTTATCATGGAGTTTTATGAATCCATCTATCTACCTATAGTTATACTTATGTCTACCTATATGATATTCAAGGTGTGTTGAGTTGCGTTGAGTTGACTTGAGTTGAGTTGCGTTTACTTATCGTTAAGTTGAGTTGACTTGAGTAGAGTTGCGTTTAGTTGCGTTGCGTATAGTTGCGTTGCGTTTAGATGAGTGGAGTTGACATAAGTTGACTTTAATCTAGTTGCGTTGAGCTGAGTTGATATGCATTTTATCTTTTATCATGGAGTTTTATGAATCCATCTATCTATCTATAGTTATAATTATGTCTACCTATATGATATTCAAGATGTGTTGAGTTGCGTTTACTTGCGTTTACTTGCGTTTATTTCAGTTGCGTTTTTAGTTGAGTTGAGTTGCGTTTAGTTGCGTTTATATAGTTGACATGAGTTGATATGCCTTTTTTATCTTTTATCATGGAGTTTTTTTGAATCTACCTATATCTACGTCTAGACCTATTATTTTTTTTTTACCTATATGATATTTGAGTTGAGTTTAGTTGATTTGCGTTTAGTTGCGTTGAGTTGACTTGATTTGATTTGAGTTGCGTTTACTTGCGTTTATTTGAGTAGCGTTTAGTTGACTTGAGTTGAGCTGCGTTTAGTTGCGTTTCGTTTAGTTGCGTTTATATGAGTTGACCTGAGTTGATAGCCTTTTATCTTTTATTTTGCAGTTTTATATTTATGTCTACCTATATGATATTTAAGTTAAGTTTAGTTGATTTGCGTGTAGTTGCGTTTAGATGCCTTTCCTTGAGTATGTATACCAATATGATATTTAATGTAAGTTAAGTTGAGTTGTGATGAGATGACTAGAGCCTACCAATATGATATTTAATGTAGTTTTGTTCATTTCAGTTGAGTTGCGTATAGTTGTGTTGCGTTGACTTGAGTTGAGATGATTTGCGTTTAGTTGGCTAGAGTTAAGTTGCGTTGAGTAGATTTGCGTTTACTTGAGTTGAGTTTAGTTGAAATGCGTATAGTTTGGTTGCGTTTAGTTGACTTGAAATGAATTGACAAGGTTAGGTTAGGTTAGGTTAGGTTAGGTTAGGTTAGGTTAGGTTAGGTTAGGTTAGGTTAGGTTAGGTTAGGTTAGGTTAGGTTAGGTTAGGTTAGGTTAGGTTAGGTTAGGTTAGGTTAGGTTAGGTTAGGTTAGGTTAGGTTAGGTTAGGTTAGGTTAGGTTAGGTTAGGTTAGGTTAGGTTAGGTTAGGTTAGGTTAGGTTAGGTTAGGTTAGGTTAGGTTAGGTTAGGTTAGGTTAGGTTAGGTTGTGGCTAATTTAGGAGACGGATTCGAACGAAACTATAGGCTAACGTTCTACGAATACAGGGCGTTCTAATGACCCAATAAGTACGGCCGGGCGATGGCGGCCAAAAAAGATACGGGGTAAAACGCGAAATCGGCGATCCTAAAAGTCGACCGATCCGAACGGGACTTTCGGCGTTCGACAGAGCTCGGTCGACAGTACCTTAAAACACAATAAGTACAAGCCTAATGCTAAGTAATTTTTACTTAGTATATTTTCGAATGATCTTTAAAGATGGAAATTTACGTCGGGTTAGGGAAGGGGCGGGGGAAGGGGACGCGGGGTGACGGGTGGGGGGGCGCGGGGGGCGCGGGAGGGGGGCAGGAGGGGGCGAAAAGGGGGAGGAGCTATCGGGAAGCGAAAAACGGGGTGGGGGGGGTGGCGTCGAGGAAGCCGCGGAGCGGCTCGGCGCATTTATACAGGGTGGACTTTTTTTCAAGGTCACTATACAGGGTGGATTTGGTGAATTCGCAGGAGGTGGTAGGCCGCGAAGCGGCCGACCGGGCGACGGAGGAGGACGTCGAGAGCGGTAAATTTATACAGGGTGGATTATTTCAAGGTCACCATACAGGGTGGAATATACAGTCCGGCGTCGGCCGCGAAGCGGCCGAAGAGGTGAACATCGAGGGTGGCCGCGAAGCGGCCAAGGGGAATTTTTTTTTTTTTTTGTTCTTTTTTTTCCTTTTTTTTTTTTTTGTTTTGTTTTTTTTTTTTTTTTTTTTTTGTTTTTTTTTTCTCAACTTCATGAATTCACAGGATGAGGTCGGCCGCGAAGCGGCCGAGGAAGTGAACATCGAGAATGGCCGCGAAGCGGCCGAGAATACGTCGCATTTATACTTGGTTTTTTTTTTTTTCCTTTTTTTTTCATTTTTTTTTTTTTTTTTTTTTTTTTTTTTTTTTTTTTTTTTTTTTTTTTTTTTTTTTTTTTTTTTTTTTTTTTTTTTTTCCTACTACATGAATTTACAGGACGAGGTCGGCCGCGAAGCGGCCGACGAGGTGAACATCGAGAATGGCCGCGAAGCGGCCAAAAGGAAGTTTTTTTTTTTGTTCTTTTTTTTTTTTTTTTTTTTTTTTCTTTTCTTTTTTTTTCTCAACTTCATGAATTTACAGGACGAGGTCGGCCGCGAAGCGGCCGACGAGGTGAACATCGAGAGTGGCTGCGAAGCGGCCAAGAGGAAGGGTTTTTTTTTTTGGTTTTTTTTTTTTCCTTTTTTTTTTAAATTTTTTTTTTTTTTTTTTGCATTTTTTTTTTTTTTTTTTTTTTTTTCTCCACATGAATTTACAGGACGAGGTCGGCCGCAAAGCGGCCGAGGAGGTGAACATCGAGAATGGCCGCGAAGCGGCCGAGGATACGTCGCATTTATACTTGATTTTTTTTTTTTTAATTTTTTTTTTTTTCCCAAATCCCAAAAGTCGACCGATCGGAACGGGACTTTCGGCGTTCAACAGAGCTCGGTCGACAGTACCTTGAAACACAATAAGTACAAGTCTAATGCTAAGTAATTTTTTTTTCCCAACTCTCAAAAGTCGACCGATCGGAACGGGACTTTCGGCGTTCGACAGAGCTCGTTCGACAGTACCTTAAAACACAATAAGTACAAGTCTAATGCTAAGTAATTTTTTTTTCCCAACTCCCAAAAGTCGACCGATCGGAACGGGACTTCCGGCGTTCGACAGAGCTCGGTCGAGAGTACCTTAAAACACAATAAGTACAAGTCTAATGCTAAGTAATTTTTTTTTCCCAACTCCCAAAAGTCGACCGATCCGAACGGGACTTTCGGCGTTCGACAGAGCTCGGTCGAGAGTACCTTAAAACACAATAAGTACAAGTCTTATGCTGAGTAATTTTTTACTTTTTTTAAGTTAGGTTTAGGTTAGGTTAGGTTAGGTTGTGGCTAATTTAGGAGACGGATTCGAACGAAACTATAGGCTAACGTTCTACGAATACAGGGCGTTCTAATGACCCAATAAGTACGGCCGGGCGATGGCGGCCAAAAAAGATACGGGGTAAAACGCGAAATCGGCGATCCTAAAAGTCGACCGATCCGAACGGGACTTTCGGCGTTCGACAGAGCTCGGTCGACAGTACCTTAAAACACAATAAGTACAAGCCTAATGCTAAGTAATTTTTACTTAGTATATTTTCGAATGATCTTTAAAGATGGAAATTTACGTCGGGTTAGGGAAGGGGCGGGGGAAGGGGACGCGGGGTGACGGGTGGGGGGGCGCGGGGGGCGCGGGAGGGGGGCGGGAGGGGGCGAAAAGGGGGAGGAGCTCTCGGGAAGCGAAAAACGGGGAGGGAGGGGTGGCGGCGAGGAAGCCGCCCAGCGGCTCGGCGCATTTATACAGGGTGGACTTTTTTTCAAGGTCACTATACAGGGTGGATTTGGTGAATTCGCAGGAGGTGGTAGGCCGCGAAGCGGCCGACCGGGCGACGGAGGAGGACGTCGAGAGCGGTAAATTTATACAGGGTGGATTATTTCAAGGTCACCATACAGGGTGGAATATACAGTCCGGCGTCGGCCGCGAAGCGGCCGAAGAGGTGAACATCGAGGGTGGCCGCGAAGCGGCCAAGGGGAATTTTTTTTTTTTTTTGTTCTTTTTTTTCCTTTTTTTTTTTTTTGTTTTGTTTTTTTTTTTTTTTTTTTTTTGTTTTTTTTTTCTCAACTTCATGAATTCACAGGATGAGGTCGGCCGCGAAGCGGCCGAGGAAGTGAACATCGAGAATGGCCGCGAAGCGGCCGAGAATACGTCGCATTTATACTTGGTTTTTTTTTTTTTCCTTTTTTTTTCATTTTTTTTTTTTTTTTTTTTTTTTTTTTTTTTTTTTTTTTTTTTTTTTTTTTTTTTTTTTTTTTCCTACTACATGAATTTACAGGACGAGGTCGGCCGCGAAGCGGCCGACGAGGTGAACATCGAGAATGGCCGCGAAGCGGCCAAAAGGAAGTTTTTTTTTTTGTTCTTTTTTTTTTTTTTTTTTTTTTTTCTTTTCTTTTTTTTTCTCAACTTCATGAATTTACAGGACGAGGTCGGCCGCGAAGCGGCCGACGAGGTGAACATCGAGAGTGGCTGCGAAGCGGCCAAGAGGAAGGGTTTTTTTTTTTGGTTTTTTTTTTTTCCTTTTTTTTTTAAATTTTTTTTTTTTTTTTTTGCATTTTTTTTTTTTTTTTTTTTTTTTTCTCCACATGAATTTACAGGACGAGGTCGGCCGCAAAGCGGCCGAGGAGGTGAACATCGAGAATGGCCGCGAAGCGGCCGAGGATACGTCGCATTTATACTTGATTTTTTTTTTTTTAATTTTTTTTTTTTTCCCAAATCCCAAAAGTCGACCGATCGGAACGGGACTTTCGGCGTTCAACAGAGCTCGGTCGACAGTACCTTGAAACACAATAAGTACAAGTCTAATGCTAAGTAATTTTTTTTTCCCAACTCTCAAAAGTCGACCGATCGGAACGGGACTTTCGGCGTTCGACAGAGCTCGTTCGACAGTACCTTAAAACACAATAAGTACAAGTCTAATGCTAAGTAATTTTTTTTTCCCAACTCCCAAAAGTCGACCGATCGGAACGGGACTTCCGGCGTTCGACAGAGCTCGGTCGAGAGTACCTTAAAACACAATAAGTACAAGTCTAATGCTAAGTAATTTTTTTTTCCCAACTCCCAAAAGTCGACCGATCCGAACGGGACTTTCGGCGTTCGACAGAGCTCGGTCGAGAGTACCTTAAAACACAATAAGTACAAGTCTTATGCTGAGTAATTTTTTACTTTTTTTAAGTTAGGTTTAGGTTAGGTTAGGTTAGGTTGTGGCTAATTTAGGAGACGGATTCGAACGAAACTATAGGCTAACGTTCTACGAATACAGGGCGTTCTAATGACCCAATAAGTACGGCCGGGCGATGGCGGCCAAAAAAGATACGGGGTAAAACGCGAAATCGGCGATCCTAAAAGTCGACCGATCCGAACGGGACTTTCGGCGTTCGACAGAGCTCGGTCGACAGTACCTTAAAACACAATAAGTACAAGCCTAATGCTAAGTAATTTTTACTTAGTATATTTTCGAATGATCTTTAAAGATGGAAATTTACGTCGGGTTAGGGAAGGGGCGGGGGAAGGGGACGCGGGGTGACGGGTGGGGGGGCGCGGGGGGCGCGGGAGGGGGGCAGGAGGGGGCGAAAAGGGGGAGGAGCTCTCGGGAAGCGAAAAACGGGGAGGGAGGGGTGGCGGCGAGGAAGCCGCCCAGCGGCTCGGCGCATTTATACAGGGTGGACTTTTTTCAAGGTCACTATACAGGGTGGACTTGATGAATTCGCAGGAGGTGGTAGGCCGACCAGGCGACGGAGGAGGACGTCGAGGGAGGTACATTTATACAGGGTGGATTTTTTTCAAGGTCACTATACAGGGTGGACTATACAGTTCGCGGCCGACGAGGTGAACATCGTGGGTGGCCGCGAAGCGGCCAAGAATACGTCGCATTTATACTTTTTTTTTTTAAATTTTTTTTTTTAATTTTTTTTTTTTTTTTTTTTTTTTTTTTTTTTTTTTTTTTTTTTTTTTTTTTTAAAAAAACTACATGAATTTTCAGGACGAGGTCGGCCGCGAAGCGGCCGAGGAGGTGAACATCGAGGGTGGCCGCGAAGCGGCCAAGAATACGTCGCATTTATACTGGATTTTTTTTTTTTTAATTTTTTTTTTTTTAATTTTTTTTTTTTTTTTTTCTTACTACCACATGAATTCACAGGACGAGGTCGGCCGCAAAGCTGCCGAGGAGGTGAACATCGAGAATGGCCGCGAAGCGGCCGAGGATACGTCGCATTTATACTTTTTTTT